>JAOEHY010003782.1:0-80376 GCA_025447955.1 Psilopsiagon aurifrons | reverse complement strand
ATGGTTTAGTGTGAGGTGTCCCTGCCCATGGCAGGGGGGTTGGAACTGGATGAGCTTAAGGTCCTTTCCAACCCTGATTATTCTATGATTCTAAGGCGAGAGTTCTGTATGGTGCAGAAGTACGATGATTAAAATATGAGGTTTAAAAGGCACTGCTTTTCACTAAAAAGCTAAGGCTGAGATTTCAAAGCAGGCTGGGAGTTCTGCCTCTTACTTTCTATGAGTTTCAAAGGAGGGTTTGCTGAGCCGCTTGGAAAATTGACATAAACTCTTACATATCAGTCACCTTTAATAATTTAGAGCTCAGTCCTGGAGCATCAACTGGGGCAAAGTCATGATTCATTTCAACAGGAGCTTTGCCAAAATAAGGCTGTAAGGTCTGGGGGCTGTTCCAGCGAAGAGGAAAGAAATCCCTGTAAATATTGCAAAGCAAAAACTGTATCTTTGATATTCCCAAGGTAATTTCTTCCCATTTCAGGAGGCAGACTCCTGATGCCAAGGCTGATCTGGAGAAGCCATTCCCACAGGCAGTGCAAGCTTTGCTCTGCCAGTGGCTGCCTCTGGGCCCTATGGTGGCACAGGGCATGGAACTGCTGCCCTGGGACCTCGCATCTCTTCTTGCCGCGCTCGGAAGGGACCAGAGGCTTTGGCAGAGCTGGGTCTGTGATGCAGGAGTCAGGCACAGCAGATCCACACTACTTTATCCTCTGTTGGGGGTAATTTATCTTGACTATGCCTGTTGAGGACAGGAAAATCCCAGGCTGACCCAGATCCTAACTTTGGTGTTTCTTTTAAGTGCCTGAAGGAAGCTGGGATGAATCAAAGCTTGGACTTGCACATGCAGGTCCAGATTTGGACTTGGATCCTCAAGGATATTTAGATGGATGAATCCCATTTCTTTCTTACTTTATTTCAGTGGTAGAATTTAACAGGCATTTAGTTACCCCATTTAGTCTCCACAGGCTTAGCCTCAGAATCCTCAAAGCCCAAAGATATCCACAGAACCTTGCTTGCCTGCAGGAGAACTTACCAGCCCATATCCCTTGTGCAAACTTCAGTAGGCAAGTGATGGGATTCATCAGCATTTTCCCTATGTCCTTGGTCTGCTGTGCCTTTCCTCAGCTTTTTTTGCTGCTTGTGAGGTTATACTCACAATGGGTAGCCCTGGACAGTGAAACAGAAGATCAGGCAGTGGGTATATTGAAAGGAGATCACCTTTTCGAATGGACAAGTTCACCTTTATACTTTCAGTTGCAGGGTGCTTGCTGCGTGGCTGACTGCAGCAGCTATTAACTGCTGACTTGGAAACAGCGAACCAGGTTTTAGAAGCAGAACTCATCTAAGGCAGTTCAGATCCTCAAGAAAAAATACAACAGCGGGTTTCAAACTAAGCCTTGGACTTACCTTCGCATTCCTCCTTGCAGTACAATGCACGGCATCTGTTAATCTACTGCCAGAAGTTCTTTATTTTAACCATTCTTAAGAGGATGTTCTGTAGCAGAGATAAAAAGGGTGGTTTGAAAATCAAAGTCCTCACACATTCAACTTTCTGTACGATTCAAAGACGAAGACTTCTTTGCAGGAGAACCCTTCTAAATCCTTTCAGGGAGCTCCGTGTTGGTTCAACAGCTAACACTATCAGGGAGATTGAGACTGAGATTGTGTTTCTTAGCCCAGAATCCTAAGAGACTTGCTGGTGCAGATGTGTAGGCTGGGGATTGGTTTTAACCATGTTTGAATTTAATGTGTTGCTACTTTTTTCTCCATAAGGTAACTCAGAATGGCAACAGCTCTCCTGTCAAAGTATTATAATACAGGGACCTGCAGTGATTTTGGCTCATGGAGCAACTGTTCCATACTGTTCCCAGAAATCTGCGATTGCAGCCCAGGCTATCTTAGGTTAGGGTTCTAAATTGCACCTCCCAGAGACATTTGGGTGTCTTCCAAGTTTAAATTAGCTTTGAAAGTGTTTTACCAGGGACCTGCTTCTCCTCTGCTGCTTAGACAATAGCAGCTTGGTGTCTCCCAAAAGCCTGGCTCCAGAGTAATCTCTTACACAGCCCTGGAGCAGCAAGGAGTCATGAAACAGCCAAAAGACAGACCCTCACAAAGTCCTATCACTGTGTGTGAAAGAAAACAGAGCCTTATAAGCTTATCTCTGTGCTCAGACTGTCTCTGGGAAGGGCAGGGGTTCCTATTAGATTATGTGATTTATTCCATAAATCTCTGAAGAAGAAAGCATGTGTTCTTAACTTCATTAGGGCACTGTTAGAGCACTGTTAAGAGGACACGCAATACTCATCCCAGTCTCTAGATGCTAATGGCATAGCCATGAAGTGAGGTATTAGAAAAGGCTGTTTCTTTCTGCATTATGTGGCTTGCTGGGGGGCCCTACTTAGAAGTAACAGCTCTAAACCCCAAAGAAACTGTATTTTGGAGGCAGCTTCATGGGCCTGTCTGATGTCCCAGTGAGGTTACCCTGTGGCTTTGCTTGGTTTTGTTGCTGAGGGCTGCTGAGATGGAGGTGGCTCTTTGCTGCCCTCCTCATCTGGCTGAGATGTTCCTAGGGACATTGAGGCTCTGCTGGAGTGTGCCCTGCAGTTCAGTGATGACTCCAACATGAAGTCTCCCATTTCCCAAGCTGCACGCTGCCAACCTGCTTGTTAGAGCAATGCAGTGATTTAAATGTCAGTGCACGACTTCCCTGAATTCCCTGCGCTCCTGTTACCTGTGCTTGTGTCAGGGGAGGTTGGGCTCTGCTCTGCTTTACAGTTTTCATGTGCAAGGTGCTGGAAAACTTCCCCAACCTTAAATTTCCATTGATTGCACCTTCAAAGTGTTGTTTATAAGAAATGCGTGTATGCCATTTACAGAGAGAAACTTGTCCTGTTTTCTGCACAATTGTCCCCTCTTTGGTGAGATCTTTACCTGCTGAAACAAACATTTTCTGCCAGTCAGCATCACCTCTCAGTCATTCTTAATCTCATCTCCCTTCTATAATCCTTTATTATCTTGTTATGAAAAGGTTTTTGCCACCTGAAATCTCCCCAGTCCCACAATTAGCCTGCCATCTAATACAAACATCCCTCTGAGATCCTCACAGCAGCGTATGTTCAATAGCACAATTTAGGGAGCCATGCAGGTGGAGGAATTCCAAAGAGCATCATTGCTCTGTATCAAGAAGCAGGGTTTGGCTGCCAGTAATGCCCTGGCACTGTCAAACTACCAAGGTTTGAAAAGCATCCACCCATGGTATTCATGAATAAATGGATTGCGGTAAATCAGGCTCATCTGAAAAGGTCTCATTACCATTTGGTCACACAGAGGTGCTGCTTTGCTCAGGGTGGAGCTAACCAGCTCCTTGAACCACTGACATTCCTGTTAATATTTAGCTCAGTCTTTTGTAGTTACACTTTATAGTAAACAAGAAAATGGAACTTCAAATGCCAAATCCCAACTAGCCTTGATTTCTCAAAGCAAGATGAATACATTTCTTTGCAGACTACCTTAACATCAGAAAGCTAACCAAAATGCAGTAAAGCCATGGGCAGTATTTCCCTTGATCATCATACATTTTGGATCAGGTCCTGAAAGAGTTACTGCTCTTTCATTTAGTGTAATGACCTGCTTAACTTTCCCAACGCTGACATTATCCATGTTAAAAATAAAGCTTGTAGTTTAGTGCTTTGCAGAGTAAAAACCTAATTATAGGCCTATTAGTTTGGTAATAATATTAGTATATAATGCCACTCCAAAGGTTATACTGTATTTATGCTTACATGTGAATATACATAAAGTACTTTACAGAGCTTTACAGTGGATTCCCAAAGCATGTTTGCTAGTACTGGTGAAGGTGAAGCATCTCTATGGCATCAATTCCAGCCCAGGCATTGCAGGGGATAATCTGCGAAGGGAACAGCAGCCCTGCCAACTGCACACAAGGAATAACAGCAGACAGGACAAGTGCCTTTGCTAAGAACTCAAGCATAAAAGGATGGTATTGAACACCAAAGTATCGGCTAATCCATAGCATCCACATTAGTAAAGGATACAGGCCAAATGGCAGGGCTGTCCTTCCATGCGGAACTGACTCTAAGCTGACAGTGAAGCAAGGACCTGCTTGATGTAATGTGGCATTATTTCCTCTCTAGCAGCTCATGCTGTTATTTATCTTCCACTTGCAGCTTCTCGCAGTCAGTGAGCAGAGGCAATTTCTAGTGTGCAGAAAAAGAGCTCATTCAGCCGCATACCCTCCGGGGTGGACCGTTATCTTCTCCAGGGTCAGTACGGTGGCTGGTGATGGTTTGGGGAGGTCTGAGCTGAGCTGAGGCCATGCTTGGGCGAGCTACCTTCCATCTTTGAGTGGAACAGCACTGTCCCTGTGATCTTAGCATCAGAAGCATAGGATGGTACCTCACCTGAGCAGCAAAGGACAAAGAGGTCACTTCCACATCGATTTACCCATCCTAACTCACAGCAGTTGTACAGACAGGCTTTCAGCCAGGTTGCAGGTTACCACAGAAACGGCATTCCCATTACCACCTATTCCCACGGGAAGGACTGTAGCACTTGTTCTGACTGTTGTTCATTCAGCTGCTTTTCTCCATAAAAGAGAAACCTTTGAGTGCTTTCCTTTTTTTTCCATAGAGTTTTTAGGAGCATCTGCTGCTAAAAGGGTCATGTCCTGCTTGTAATTAAACAGGCAGATTTAGAGCTTGCTGCAAACACCGATTATTGTTTTCCAGCAGTTTAAGGATAAATCTGCATGCATTCATGGGTGACAGTCTGAAGGAGATCTCTTCCATCTCTTTTCCCCAGGGCTGATGTCCTCTATCTGGGATAAAGCAGTAAATCCCACACTCTTCCAATTAGCCCTGCTACTTCTGCAGAGCCTGTCTAGGGAGCTCCCCAGTGCCAGAGCAGCCCCTGGTGATGCAAAGCTCCAGCATCACTGCTCATCCTCTCTGCTGAGGACAAGGCTTCCACACTGGGGACTGTTGCTGACTGCTGAACCCCCCCTATCTCCTGCAGCCCCTCACAGCCCACTCCAAGGCAGCATTTTGGGATGCTATGACCAGGGCACTCAATGTGGAAGCAGAAAGGTTGTGCTGTTCTTCTTGCCCCTCACTCCCAGGGGTGGTTTAACAAATGCTGACCAATGGATCTTGTTCCAGGAGCAAATTAACCCATGGCTGCAGACCCAGCAGCAGCAGCAATGTGTGTTTCCCTCAGTGGCAGCGATTATGTAGATGAATACAAGAATAATTGTGTAAAAGGGCTACTGGGACAGGAATGTGTTTTCTTTCTCAGCTGCTCTTGCCAGCTTGCAGACATCCCCTCGCCACAGCCTGGCTGTGACAAAGCGATGTCCCTTCATGCCACACTTGTCTGCCTGATGGAGCGATGTCTCCTCCGCATGTTCTTGCTGCAGCTTGTTGCTGCTCAGTGGAAGATGCCAGGCTTTGCGTGGCTTCTCTGTCGCATGTCACACTGAGGCAGTGGCATACCAAGCCAAAGGGAGAGCTGGCGGGCAATTAACAGCTCAGAGGGACAAACCACAAGTAATTAATTCAAAACAAGGCAGTGGTGGTTGTCTCCAAGGCTCTGGCTCCTCTGGGGCCTTCAGCATCCCATGCCACTGGTCGTGCTCAGCGAATGGCTATGGGCTCAGGGTTTGGCCATTAAAACAAGTTGGATGCAGGGCTGCCTGTAACTGAAAGCAGAACATGGTTCTCCTACTTTCAAAGGAGTTTTTCAACTCAGATGTTTTTCTTTAAAGTAATGCATGGCACACTTAAGCTGAGGACACTCTGCACAACACCTGTGTCAGAGAGATTGGGCAAACCCAAGATCTGATGTCAATTATAACTGCTAGAAATCTGATTGCAATGGCTGCCAGGTTATCTGTGTAATAATGGGTATGTTATAAAACAGGCTGCTTAGCATCTTTGGGGCTCTCTGCTCTAGTTCTGGGGAAGAAAGCTGGTTTATCTGCCTTTTGCTTCCTTCTCCCTTCCTTTAATGTTTAAGCTTGGGTACGCTGACAGATCAAGGGGTCAGAAATACCGTCAAATTGGACCATATTTATCAGAGACACAACTTAAAAGATAGAGAACTTTGGTATGAATGCACAATAGTGAGGCTGAGCGGCAAAGACTTTTGCTTGGTCACAAGACAAATGACTGAAAATATCTTACCTCTGTTACACAACCCAATGGTGCAGCTTCTTTTTAAAGCTTGCGTTCTGGAAAAGATAGAGGAAAACGGAAAGGATTCAGTGAAGGGTAATGGAAGTGATTAGAGACACAGAGAACCTTTCACATGAGGAGAGATGTAAAAAGATTAGGCTTGCTTAGTTAAGACAAGAGATGAATAAGCAGAGAGATGATAGAGAGATGGGGGGTAATGAATGGCACAGAAGAGACACACCGGGTACTTTTCACGTGCTGTTTTCCAAAGTGAAAAGCTGATAGGAAAAAGCTGAATAAAAATAAGACAAGAAGTTTGCTTATGATAAAAAAACTGCAGGCACATCTTAAATGTTTTTCACAGCGCTGGCTTCACCTTTGGAAGCCACTGTCGCAGGGAGCAGAGATAACGGAGACATCCAAGGCCAGGCTGGATGTGGTTCTGGGCAAGCTGGTCGACTGGAAGGTGTCTCTGCTCATTGCCGGGGGATTGGACTGAATAAGCTTTGAAGATCCCTTCCAGCCCAAACCATTCTATGATTCTCTGAATGAGCTTAGGAAAATGATTCCAAGGATTGGCTGCTCCAGGGAAAACCATCAGCCTACTGAGAGGAAAAGGGAGTTCTCTTGTAGCTCTGAATGGGATCCACCAGTTGGCATGATCCCAAGGGTGGAACTGCCTTGGTGGGCTCTGGGTATTCATACACTACACACTACGCACTAGGTATAGATAGTCACCCGCTTCAGCTGCCCTCAGGGATGTAAGGTGAGTTTATTTCTCATCCAGGTCGAACATCTCTCAACAGTATGTTTTCAGGGAGCATGTCTTTTCCAACATCCCATGCAGGTCATGTATCAAGAGAGCTGTTGCTTTTCATTGGGGCTGCTTGGAGGGTGCTCTTGGTGCTTTGCTCAGAAAGGAAAGCTTAGTTCCTCTGCTTGGCTTAGTTATATGGGAGGGAGGATCATGAGAAGCTGTGGCAGATCCAGCAAGCTGACCACCAAAAGATCATCAGTGGCACATACCTAGAGAAGAATGCGCGATCAGAGTATGGAAGTACAGGGAAAACATACAGGATGCTTCCATCTCCCGTATTCTAGCTTAGGTTACTGTGATGGTTTTGGTTGGGGTAGAGTTGATTCTCCACGTGGTAGCTAGTATGGGGCTGTGGCTTGGATTTGTGCTGAAGGAAGTATTGGTTGTTGTTGAGCCAGGGCCTTTTCTGCTTCTGCTGCTGCCCCAGTGGGTGGGCTATGGGCAAATGGGAGGACATGGCCCTGGCTGACACGGGGGATATTCCTCTCAAATGACAGCATATAAAGCCTGGGGAAGAAGAGGGAAAGGGGAATAGAGCCCTACTTTGCTGGAGACGGCTGGGTGCTGGGTGCCCACCCGCCTATGGGAGGTGATGGGTGGGATCCTTGTTTTGCTTTGCTTGCACAAACGGCTTTTGCTGTGCTTATTGAGCTGTCATAGTCTCAACCCATGAGTTTTCTCACTTTTGCTCCTCTGATTCTCTCCCCCATCCCACTGCGGAGGTGGGGGTTGAGCAAGCTGTGTGGGGCTTGGATGCCTGATGGGTTTAACCACCACAATTAACCAGAGGCTGTAGTGGTGTTAACCAGTCCTTGACCAAACCTGGGAGTGCAGTCCGGGAATCATAGAGCTTTATCATGCGATACAACATTTGGTGTGACATTGAGAAAGTTATTTTAATCTCTTCTCTTTTAAACCCAAAATTAGTAGAGAAGATCTTTCTCCAAAGAGGCTTTATTACAGATTTAACATATAGGCTTTCCTTTACAGATCTTGACTCAATAATATGACTTCTGTATATGTGAAACAATAAAAACTATATGCTATTAAAAACCAGCTTCTAGGTCATAGTAGCATTGTATCATATATGTTGATCTTTCTTTATCAGTCTGGTTTGGAGCCTTCAGACACCCTGACAGGCTCTTACTGCTTAATGAACCTTTCTAAGTCTCACCAAACAGGCAATCTTTAAAGACTAGTTTCTTCCTTTTATCTTATTAAAATTTCACTGATTTTGAACTAGAACTGGCAAGTCTGGTGCCCTAAAGCCACAGAAATTGATAAAGGGTAGATGTGAGCATTGGAAGGTATTCAAATATTAATAGAGGACTTGATTATTCAGGTAATTGCAAAGGTTTCCCTGTACCATACTTTCATGATCATCAGAGGTGCACAATCTGCAGAAACACTGATGCATTTGGGGGCAAAGTGGACCTTCTGTCTGTCTTATTCATACCAAGTAAATTACATCTCATAACTTCGTGGGATGGCTTAGCAAAAGTCCTGCGTTTGTCACCTGTGAGGTGTTCTCCTGGACATCTTGAAGAACTTTTAAACCCCATTTCAGGCTTTCTCTAACACGTTTCATTTCTTCTGCAGTAATCAGGAGAGTATCTTTCTGTATGTATCATGGGTTAATTCTCTTGCCCTAGTTAAGGAGTGCTTTGGTTAATCAACAGAGTCATAGAAGTGAAGCATCACCAAAAGGGAACAATATAATCACGCATAGCTCTTATCTCAATTAAACTGAGCATTGTTTATAGTCCCTGAGCCTTCCCTGGGATCATTGGGCAATACATCCATTCCATGGGCAGAGCATGTGAGAGGTGACGCACCAAGCTTGAAATAGGTAGCTACTGAGGTGCCTAAATGCCACTTAGAAACCTGAGCAAAGATGACTTGGACAAGTTTGTCACAACTGACTCACTGATGAGGCTGGTAAAACAGGGATGAGCACAACTTTAACCTCGGAGTCTCTGTGTAATTAATACGTTTTCTGCTTCATTTCACCGTGTGCATTTTCCCCCTCGTCTGTGCATTTGCTTTGCTGTGCACTGGAACAATGTGAAGGGAATAATTACAGGATCTTTTCAATGCTTTTCTCATAGATTCAGAAAATAACTAGTGACAACCTGAAATCTTACTCTGGAGTCGCTGGATATCCAGCTGCTTCCTTGGGCTCCATTATACTCTTTCTGAAAGCTTTGTCCTAACTACATTTACACACCACTGACAGTGTGTTTCACTTGAGCAACTCCTGCTTATTGCGCTATCCCAGGCAACCCGATGCTATGTTGTTTGGGATCACCCTCCAGGAAAACCGTGCCTTCCTATCACTCTGGCAGTAAATAGGTTTCCTGTTGACAGAATTTAGTGTGTCTTTTCTTTATCATTTTTTATTTATGTTTCTTATTTCCATGGTCACATGGCTGGTACACATGCCTTCAGATTGAAATGAACCCAAGGGGAATTACAGCCTTCCACTTATCCCTGTTCGGCAGTAGGGTTTTTGTTCAAGCAGCAGTTAGTTCAACTTTACAACATCTCCTGAGGGCTTTGGGCTACCTACAGCGTCTTTGTGAGAACTCATCTGGAATAGTCATAGCCAAAACAAAAGTCCTCACTGTGCTGGCTAAAACTGCCAGGGATGGGGCAGCCATAGCTTCCCTGGGCAACCTCTGCCAGTGCCTCAGCACCCTCTTTCAGTTTAGAGTCAAGATGTCATATGGGACAGTGTCAAATATAGTCATATGTTATAAGTTGCTTCTGCTGCCATCACTAGGATTCCTCAAAATAGGTGAATTTAAGCAAAATAGACAATATTTGTGGGATTGGAACCTCTCTGTGGGAGCTGTAATAGATCTGATCCAAAAGAAATTGCTTCAAGATGACAAGTTTCCTTCGCTATAGCAAACAGCTTTTTGATGGCTTCATGAAACACCAGTTTCTTCAGAGAGTCTTCTGAGACTGGTGATCTAAAAGCTGCTATTTCTGATAACACTAAAGTTGAAGTAGTCACATCTTGTGCTGTAGATATCACTGCACATTACAGGGTGACGATCCAGAGGATACACCCTGGAACTTCACATGCCAAGATGGAGAAAATCAATCTCTGCTAATAAAAAAAGGCAGGCTCAGTGGGGCAGAAAATCACTGCTCTGGAGTCTTAAAGAGGCTCCTTCAAAAATTCATGATACGGAATGGAATCCTCGGCTACATTATAGTCCTGAAAGAAATCAGGATATGGAGGGGAAAAAAACAGTTTTCATTAAGTGGAGAAAATAAAGAATGCAGACATAGTCATTGACCCCATGGAACACAATTATATGCTCAATATATAAGAACATTTCCCAAGTTTCCCAAGTACCTGAATACTTTTCAAAGTTACTTTCTCTTGTTGTTTCTTCATTCCCCTAGCACTAAAACCATCTGAATAAACCTTCTGATTGTTCCTATTCACTTCTGTAAGGTAGCTGCAGGGCATTCAGCCTATGCTGATACATAAACATTTAGCAACCTCAGTATTAACCTAATGACTGACTCAGACTTACTGCTCAGTAAAGTATGTGGTGATGTCCCCCGCACACAGAGCAGGAAGAATTCAAGCTTCACTTCCCATATTGTGCCTTTCAGTCTTCACACACCTGTAAGACAGGATTTGTATGGGAAGATTACATTAGTTTAGATATAATCTAGTCATGCTAGAATACAATCACTTTGAGTGTTTGCACAAGGCCTTTTTACCATTGTATCATACCCCAAATTATTCTTTTCAATTTGTTTTTCACATCTTTAATGCAGCTGCAGATATCCCATGATGGAGTATTTCAGCAGTTCAGCTGATCAGCTCAAAATCTGACAGTTCTTCTTCCTTACTTAAGCATGGCTGACTCATGACTACAGTGAACCCAGCTCTTTGTTTGACGCCTATTTATTCATCCATTCATTGTGAGGGCGCATGTGTGAGGGGCCTGGGTAAGTGCAGTTTACTGTTGTGTAGGTGCCATCATTCTTGACTTCTGTGATTGAAATACTGTTTCACACAAATACTTATTTTTCATCTGCTTTGTGTAATACTGCATTCATACCTTTGGACTTCTCAGAACTTATTCAAATTAGTTTCATCACAAAGATGGACCAAGAGGACACCTGAGAGACAGTAAAAAATGGCCTTTGAATTCAGTACTTCTTCATATGTCTAAATTCTCAATAGGACTGACTAGATCAGTTTTAACTGGGGTTACTCAGCTCTCTCCCAGCACTAACTTGCCTTTCCTCAGGACCTTAGTAAAGAATTTGCCAGCAAAGAGAACATAATGGCGAGCTTGCACTTGCCGCTCTGCACTGCATTTTGAACTGATGTGCTGATACAAGTCCTGTCCGTTCCCAGCTGGGTTGGCACATGGGCCTACCAAGGTCAGAAAAGTACATTTTAATTGTAATGCCCCCGAATCAGGAGCACATTTGCTAGTGTTCCTCCTTCAGAGCTTCCCTCTGCAATTCTCCTCCCCAGCTCTCTTCTGTGTAGGAAAGACACACACTAGATTAAAATAAAGGCTGGGGGTTGGAACTAGATGAGCCTTAAGGTACCTTCCAACCCAAACCATTCTAGGATAGCTTAATCGTAGGATGCTCCAGAAGACGACTGCTGGATGTGATGCTAAAGCGCCATGGTTGTCAGGCTGGTGTCTGGCTGTACATGGGCTCAAGTACAAATGCAGCGGCATAGCACGTCCACCACGGCTTGTTACCACAAGCCTCATGGCCAAGGGACAAAATCAGGGGTGAAAAAGTCTTCCAGTGTCTGTCTTTCTGTCTCCTCACTGTTTCTGTCCTTTTTGCAAGAGACTTGGTGGCTCCTGCTGCTTATTCTGAGGTTAACTTGCATCCCAAGAGAGACAGAGTAAATATTGTGGGTCTATTGGCAATCTGACCCTCCATCACTGTGCAAAGCAAGCCTTTTGTACCCAAAACAGCTCCAAATTACTGTACCCAAGCCATAATCTTCCAGTGGGAGCACTGTAGTTTTCCATTTTGCTGCTAATTGGATGCTGCACTTGGAACAGTCTTTGTTAGCATGGCTAGCGCTGGGCAGGGAACAGCAATGGAAGGCTTTTATTTAGAACTCATGCAAAAATGCTGTGCCGGTCCTTGTTTGAGAGCAGCTGAAACCAATTGTCAATTAACTAAATAGCAGCCAATTCGCTTGAAGAAATAAAGGAGAGAATTGCTTGCTTCACATTCTTTGTCAAAGCAAATGCCACTCAGAGGATGGGAGGGTTTTGCTTTTTCCCTATCAGAAGGCAAAATGGCAAAAGATGTGCAGAAAAGGTACAATTGTGGGCTTGGGGATTTTTTTGAATACCATCTATTTCTCACACAAAAATATTTGAGAAACTACATAAGAACATCTTAAGCTCCTGAGACGTTCCATTTTCTTTGGTTTTTTCAATTCAAAATGACAATCATTATGCAAGCACGTTATTTTTCCTCCGTTCTTTCCCACTGCTGTAGGATACTTGAAGCACAAGGGAAAAAGAGCCAACAGCTATCTGCTGTGCAGTGCAGTGGCAGGCAAGATTGTGACATTAACATTGGCATCACCAGACCTTCCTCTTTCATGTTTTATGGACTTTTAGGGGTCCATCCGTGAGCTGTTGTCAGAGCTTGTAATGTTAAAAACCCTAAAGAGGCCTTTAGGAAGCAGCTTAGTGGAGCTTTCAGGACTGGTGTTTTGGTCTTAGATTCCTCCAAGACCCGTGGTTTGCTTCTGTGTAGCTTTTTGAACTTGGGCAATAGTACCAAAAGGTATTGATTCATTGCACAGGGAAAGCCAGTCACACCACTGGCAGGAAGATAAAGGCTCTCTCCTGATTTATTGCTCTTTAACTGTTGTCTCAATAGCATCTCCCCAAAAGAAGCGGTGCAATTCAACATGAAGACTTAAGCTTGCTGCTCTGTGTAGAGTCTCAGAGCAGAGGCTGATGTCTGCAGTGGGTCTCTGACAGCTGAGCTTTCAGTGGATGTATGCTGGGCTGAGAAAGAACATAGATTAGACCAAAGAGGCAGCTGCTACAAGCTAAATTACTACTGCTGGGTTAGTAAGAGACAACCATTTACTCATGGCATCTTGGCTTTCAATTTTTATTGCCCTTTTTCCTCCAAAGCAGTTAGGAGCAGCAGCTAGCGCACAAAGGCATTACAAAGGGGCCTCACTTCTTGCCTATGGGGATGGGCCACAGCTGGTTCTTTGGGGCTGCCATCAGGGCTGTGTCTGCCCAGCTTCTATTAGCTGCATCAATCAGTAATTCTTCACTCAGTCTTTTTACTCGTTGCTCAGAAAGACTTTATCATGCTATTTTGAGCTGCTCACAGCACCATTTCTAGGGTTTCAAACTGTGTTACTCTTCTGTTAATACTTTTAGGCCCGTGTTCCATAATTGGATAGTGAAGGATGAGAGGTATGTCTTTTAACTGTTGGGAAAGCAATGAATATTGGATGCTTTTTCACTAACTAATGTGAGATTCAGCTCATATTGATCTGTTACTGTCTTACAGGAACATTTTACACCTGAATGCAAGTTCAAAGAATCAGTATTTGAGAACTACTATGTGACATACTCTTCAATGATCTACAGACAGCAACAGTCTGGCCGGGGTTGGTATTTGGGTCTTAACAAAGAAGGAGAAATCATGAAAGGAAACCACGTGAAGAAAAATAAACCTGCAGCACACTTCCTTCCAAAACCATTAAAAGGTAATGGCTTGGGTTTGGCCCATCTCTATAAACTGACATTATCTTGTGTCAGAGATGTTTAATTGCAGTGCAGACGTATTCGAAGGGTTCAGCTACTTACAGATATACTTATAATGCTCTGTAACACACCATGAATCTGACCAGAGCCTATTTTTTTGTTGTTTCTCTATCTTACCTCTGTATTTCTCTAATCTAACCAAATACACATAGTATTTTCGTTGTATCCAAAGTCCACGCTGTCTCCATTATAAATAATGAAGGATCTGCCCAGAATGACCCAAACATGTGCTTACAGGCCATTAGTGCTGTACAGCTTGTCAACCTGTGCTTTATGTTACAGGATGCTTGTCTGTCTATATTTGCCTGATTTAATGCTCTAATGTGTGGTGCTCATTAAATAGCAATTCATGTCGCATCAACATGTGACATTAAAAGTAATAATGCATATGGCATATGTATATTGCTGTGTACTAAAAACTAGGACGTATAGTTATCCCAGTTAACTGAAGGATCTGAATCAGGACTGTGGATAGACTTGGCTCCCTCTTTGGTAAGTGCAAAGAGGGAGATCTCAGTCAATACATGGAGATGCTCTTTTCTCCAGAATAACTAGTTTCCACACACTCCTTCCTTAAAGAGGAATGGACCCTTCTACTTCTGGGTTATGCTCTTAGGTAGCCTTTTAAAGCAGTGCCATTTGAAATCAGAGAGGCTATTTCAAAGATGCATAGCCCTGGGTAGATGCTGAACTAGTTTGGTAGTCTACATTTAGGACTACATGTCAGGCAACTGATGTCAATGTTGATCCTCATCTCTGGTGTGTGCGAAAACAGGAAACGGAAGGCTGAAAATCCATTTTTACACCCACCTCCTTAGGCTACGTGTGCACATAACAGGTCAAATCACAGCTGTTGACAGTGCTACTTCACTATTAATAAGGAAATGTTGATTTATATCAGCTTAGGTCTATCTTGCAGAGCTTTGGAAGAGCAGTGGGTAGGTGGGTGATTTAACTGGGAGAGGGAGGGAGCTGTGGTTTTTGCCTTCTCTAAAATGTCATTCCCTTGAAGAGGACTTCAGAGGTTCTTAGGGAGTGTTTGAAATGGAAGAGGATTCTTTGCTGTGTTTCTTTCATTCATTCTTTATATTGCACATTAGTGAATGCAAACTCCCAGCGTTTCATGGCTGGACTTTCCACCATCAGACTGCGTAGCCCCTACCACGTGCTGATGTGCTGCCTCTCTTTTGCTTTGCAGTGGCCATGTACAAAGAGCCTTCTCTCCACGATCTCACAGAGTTCTCAAGATCTGGAAGTGGGACCCCAACAAAGAGCAGAAGCGTTTCAGGAGTGCTAAATGGGGGTAAATCCATGAGCCAAAACGAGTCAACGTAGCCAGGTTCAGGCAAGCCAAGTGCTCTCTAAACAGAACCTTACCTCTGGATGCAGTTGAATTCTTACTAGCAGTCTTTCATCCAAACATTCAATTGCCCAGGACAAGCCACTGAACTTGCATAGGTCACTCGTTTATCAGCCATTAGATCTACTGGTTGTCAAAGGATATACCCCAATAATGTAGAATATGCTTGTGCATATCACCAGGCAGTTGGATAGCCAACAAACATAACTGCGGAATAAATCTCGGAGAAGAAATGTCCAGCTCTTTCTCTCTGTCTCTTTTCCTCTCTCTCTTTCTTTCTCTCTCCTATGCTTTGTGGAATACGCAACAAAAACATTTCACAGCGTTCACTGCTGATAAGAATTTGCTTTCCAACTCAGAAAAAAAAAAGACCACTTTTGCTCTTCAAAGGAAATTTTAATGCTTGTATGTTTTATAGGGGCAAAGAAAAAACAAATACGTAAACTCTGTCATTTCCTTGGCTTAACGTTTTATATCTAAGGCTTGATAAAGACAAAAATGTAACCTTTTAATTTGGAATAGTGCAACTTTTTGATTTCTGAACTCCAATGGGTCTTTAAAGCTCTGTCTTTAAAACAACTAATACTAAATTCAGGGTTGGAACTGAGAGTTGGTGTCTCAGGCTCAAGCAAACAGTGTTCTTGTGGTTTTAAACACAACGAAATAATATGAATTTTTATAGATTTGTAGTTTCTGGTAAAGTTCTTGTGCTAACCCCAGTCTGTAGGAATCGAGTTGTTTTGTTATCCCAAGTGGAAGTTACCAGAAAGGGATAAAATGATCCTCCAGTGTAGATTTCTCTTAATTCCATTTTGTGTGTCATGTTAAACTATTGTCGTGGCTTCTTTTCTAAAGACAGAAACTGTGGAATTAAGGTGACTTCATTTTTTTATAAGAAACGTCTTATTTGTAAAAGTCCTTCTTTCACTGTAACGGGCACGTGAATATTGTGTAGGAGGAAGCGTTAGGACAGGTTACCCCTAAACAACATATACTTATACATGCTATTGGAAACAGTTGTTTAAAAAATGTAGTTAGGTTTCCATTTAGGTCATCATGTCTGTTGCATGGGAGAAAGTTGGAATATTGGCATAGAGTTGCATGATGTGTAAGATTTTGTGCATTAATCATCGTTGGATTCTGTGCTCCAAAACTGACATAGTTGTGTACAGGCAGCTTTCTGCCTCGTACAGAAGAGTTGTTTATTATTTGTTGTATACACAACCATGCACTGAATAAACTATTTATATTAAGATGTACTTTTTAAAAAAGCTCCTTTGATTATATGATGTACATCCATGGTTAATTTCAAGGGAAAGGGTTGGCAGTTCAATTGGAAAGTTGTGAAAGATACTGTAGTTAATGTTCAAAATCTATGGAATGGGTTATTCCCCTCTAATGACATTCGCTGTACAAATGAGACCATGATCTTTTGGGTATTGGTAGTACTGGTCTTACATGCCCATCTGAGATACTCAAAACATAGTGACAGTCAAGTCCCACAAAGTCTTGGTAACGGCCCCTCTGCTGTGCACTGCCAGAGCCCAAATGAATGGCACTCCACTGCATTGAGCCTCTCCAGCTCCTCCATGTCTGCCCTCCCCACAAGACCTTCTTTACTGCAGCCACGTAGTGCTACCGTGCAGCACCCCTCAGGACAAGGGGGCCCAAAGGGAAGTGGTAAGTCAAGCAGTGCTTATGCCAAGGTGGCACCTTGAGGATGCTTGGCATTTGCTGGGCATCACTGCAGGTACGCTTTATGGCCCAGCTTTATCTGGTCTGGAGGGAAAAGGCTCCCATGCCTTCTGCCTTTATGTACATGCCCTGGAGATAAAACATCCCTCTCTCCTGCCTTTGCTCTCCAAAAGTCCTCAGTGAGAATTTTCCTCATCTACAGCATCCAGGCAGCTCTGCCAGCTGAGCTTCACTCATGAAGGTGTTTTAAGACATCCTAGGAGAAACATTGTGGTAGCTGAAGTACCAGTTCTGAAAGGGAGTAATGGAAATGGACACAAAAAGCTTCCTATAAATGTTAGCCTGGAATTAAAATCAGGTATTCTGCTGGCTGCTCTGTGTGCTTCCCTTGACCAAGCTGGAATTAGACCTCAGACCAGGCTGAGACAGTGTTGGGGTGCTTTTAAGGCTGTAGCTGAGAAAGCAGGGAAGGAGATTTATGTGTTAAATCAATGCCTCAAATTTGGGTTCTTTTTTGTGGCAATTAGTAGGCAAAGAGCTCTGGCTTGCTTGTTGTCCTCCCCCACTCACTGTCCTTCAGAGGGTCTGGGGGTCTTCACCTCACCCCTTTCCAAAGGGTGAAGAAGGTGGGGGCCCAACTAATGCCATAGAATTCCTTACAAATTGAAGATGGGGCCGTGAATGCTTCACAGGTTTTGATAACTCAGCGTGGAGCATCTGTTCCCTTCAACGAAGTGTGGTGTGTCCTTCCGCTTAACCCTTCTAACCCCAAACATCAAACTTAATGGGGTGCATGTTCCAAAAAAGGAGCCCAAGTGCCTTAGGAACATCAAACCTGACTTTAAAACAGGCATATTTGTGGCAGAGCTCCTCCAATGTTGAGCCTTTATTGTCCTAAAGCTAACCAGAGGTCTGTTGCTTTTGCTTTATAGCTGCTATGGTTATTCCCCATCCCCAGTACCTATAACCCAGAAGGTTATCTGCAGTGAAAGAAGTGTACTCATCTCCTAAACTGTCCCTTCTGAGGGCTGTAGTTTGACCCCATCTTTCATACTGACATTGACATCAGCTGCGAGCATTCACTGCCAAGTCTCTAGTTTCAGAGGTCTCCAGCATACCAGGTAACAAAGCCCTCTCTTGGATTGAGACGAGAAGAGAGATTTGGTGATAGATGAGCCACAACCAGCTGTTTCTGACACTTGTGTTAAATTCCTGCCCAACCTGTTCCAACAATAGTTGTCCTCTCAGACTGTTCTGGACAGAAAGAACAATACTATTGGTAAGAGTCCTGACAGTAGATAAAAGCTCATGTACACTATCAGCAAAGAAGGGGATTATGCCCAGGGTTTTACATGTACTCTCTGGAGCTGTAGATTGGGATTTAATAAGGACAGATAGAGTTAAACGTGCCTTTAGAGACAGTGAAAGGAAGGTGATAATCTGACCCAGCCAGCAAAGTCCCTTGGGTAGACAAGAATGGGCCTTCAGCAGAGGACCAGAGCAAGGAGCCAGACTCTAGAGTATTTATTTATCCATCAGCACCCATACAGTTAAAGATAGGACTCCTGGATAACACCTTTCTTTAAGAAATCTGCTAGATGTTGGGAAAATGTCCATATGATGGTTGTCCAGCAAAAAAAACCCTTACAGCCACTGATTAAACCACTTTGCTCTGCCACAGTGACAGAGTACAGCAAGATACACACCTGGAACAAGGACATACCAGTCCAAGGGCTGGTACTAAACTGAGCCCTATGCTGCCTATGAGCAACTAACCATCTGCAGAAGGCTTGGTCTGAGGGACTTTAGTGGGAGGTGTCCCTGCCCATAGCAGGGGATTGGAACTAGATGATCTTAAGGTCCTTTCCAGCCCTAACTGTTCCATGATTCTATGACTTCGTTATTGCCAGTGTGATGGCTGGTGGGCTTGGAGCAACCTGCTCTAGAGGAAGGTGTCCCTGCCCACAGCAGGAGGGATAAGCTTTAGCATCCTTCCAACCCAACCAGGCTGTGGTTCTACAATGCCTTTCATTTGCCATTTATCCTGTCTCCAGAATATGACATACCGTGGACATGGAGTCAGCTCAGGAGGTGCAAAAACACCACAGCAGCTCTCCTGATGCACCGGCGCTTCACTTGGCAAAGCCCTGAGACACCACAGGGGCTGTGCAGAGACCTTATGAAAGGCTGACAAATGCTACCTGCCAACCCAAAAGAAAACAGGTCATCCATGAAATTGGGAGGAATACAGCTAGGAGCACAGCTATTATGAGGCAAAACTGGCACCTTCTTGTGATCTACCTGTCAGAGCTGCTTTCTCAGAGATCTCTGCAGGGGCTCAGGAATTGCCTGCTTGGCCTGGTTTTGGGCTGAAAGAGGGTGGGAAGAGGTCTTCTCTGTATCACAGAGATCTTTTTTATTTTCCTTGGGTTTTTTTCCTTTTAATTTAATTTACTTCATGCTACCTCGTAGCATGGTTGTATCTCTGTAGCCACTTGCTTAGCCACGTTCATCGCTGGCACGATGGAAGACAATTCCCTACTTGGGGAAAAAATCTCTCTAAGTGACCCCAAGGAAGAGTGGTGCCCCTTCTGTGGTGTTGCCACCACTGGTTTCCAGTCCACAGGCCAGGTTTTCCAGTGGGATAAAGGTGGTGTAATGAGCTCAGGGATGCTGTGGTACACCAGGCCTCTCCCCAGCTGAGCACCAGCATGAGAGCCAGGTCTGGCAGAGCTCTGCTGTGTCTTGAGTATCTCTGCATGGAGACCAGAGCCAGCTCTAGTGGATTTAAATGTCTCTCTGACATATCCATGACCAGGACACTTTTGCAGGACAGAATCTGTATGTAACAACCTCCTATCTTCTAATAAATAATCCTCTCTAAAACAGAATACCTCTTGTCTGGACTCTGGTTTTTATCCCTGCAGGTATTCAATGGCTCTGCACTCCACCACTGATGCACTACACCATTGCTTAGCTTTCCTTGGGATATAAACCCTTCTGTATTAGCATTGTCCTTATCCTATGTCTTTCTGAATCACAGAGGCATGTCTTGAGTGATCAAGCCAAGACCATCACAGATGGACCCTTTGTTTTACTGTAGTCTCAACATGGTCCACGGAGGACACAAAATGTGATGGGGGGTTGGAACTAGATGATCTTAAGGTCCTTTCCAACCCTAACTATTCTATCATTTCCAGCCCTAACTATTCTATCATTTAGAGCAGCAAATTGCTGCTCTAAATATTGGAACTCAGTTTCCTGCACAGTTTAAGACCAAGACACCATGGTTTTGTCTGACTTTGGCTCTGCAAAGATGACATAAAGGAATACTAGAAAGCCTATTTTCTTTTTTCCAAGGGCATGTAGTGACAGGGAGAGGAATGGCTTTAATCTGACAGAGGGGAGATTTGGATTAGATGTTAGGAAGAAATTCTTTACTGTGGTGAGGTGCTGGCACAGGGTGCCCAGAGAAGCTGTGGCTACCCCATCCCTGGCAGTGTTCAAGGCCAGGCTGGACACAGAGGCTTGGAGCAACTGCTCTATGGAAGGTGTCCCTGCCCGTGACAGGGGGTGGAACTGGATGAGCTTTAAGGTGCCTTCCGACCCAAACCAGTCTGGGATTCTATTTGAGATAAATCTATTTCTTAGAGAAAAGCCTTACCATGCAATTTACCCTGAACAACACCAGCTTTTTGCCTGTTTTCATCTCTTTTTTTGGGGAAGATGCTCTCAGCAACTTAAAATTCTAAGTTCACAGGTTAAGAAACTATCTATCTTCCCTGGCATGAGTGAGACGAAATGTGGGGCTCTGGCCGCTCCTGTGAGCCTGGCACTCAGGTTCGTACCTTGTAGAGAGCAGGGTCCTGACCCAAGCTGGGTTTGCTGGTGCCTGATGACTTTTATTGCTGATCGGCTCCGGTGGCAAAGCTTACCCTGCTTTGGAAACATGCCATGGCAGTTTGGGGGCACTCAATCACCCCACCCTTCTGCAGCTCCTCTCATGGGAAAGTTTAAATATTAAGGAAAGCCCATTTTTGAAACACATTTTACATTAATCAGAGAAATTGAAGGAATAAATTATTCCTCCTCATCAGGAACTGGAAGACAGTTTATAGGTCTCCTTTCAAAGACCGTTATTAATGATTTGGAAGTTAAGATTCTTAAATACCACCTATGGAAAATTACCTTCAAGCACCCACAGACCTAATTTTTTCTCCATCTAAATTCAACAACTGGAAGGGTAGGATGAATGCTTTCATCTCCTCTGGGTTTCTCAGCATCACGCTTTGTCTGTCACACTCCTTTTCTCAGCTTGCCTCCTTGCTGAGGATAAGGTCACAGGTCCACCCTCCACTAAGGGCCATCACGTTTGCACATGGAGGAAGAGTTGCCTCTGTCCTGCTGGTTGTAGGGCACAGAGCTGGTTGATTTGGTGAGATGCTGATCTGAGCTGTCAGTGACATCAGCTCTGCAAACAAAAGAGACAAATCAGGGAAAGGAAAGGTTATCAGACACTCTCTCAAGGAGAATAGGGAAAAATAAAAGTCAGAAAAGAGATTACATGAATTAGTGTTGTATTCAGAAACCCTCCTTGTAACATCCCTGGTGCTCACATGTGCTCTGGGGAAGGGGTAATGGGAATGAAATGTCAGAAGGAAAACAATTCCTGTTCAGAGGTATTTCTCGTGACAGTGTGTCCTGGGTTCAGCAGTAGCAGTCATTTTTCTCCTTCTCAGTAGCTGGTGCAGCGCTGTGGTTTTGACTTTCAGCCTGGGAACAGCACTGATAACACCGATGGTTTCAGTTGCTGCTCAGTGATGTTTACTCTGACCAAGGACTTTCTGAGCCTCAGCTCTGTCAGGGAAGAGGGGAAGCCGGGAGGAAGCAGAGACAGAACACCTGACCCAAACTGACCAAAGAGGTGTTCCATACCACAGCACATCATGCCCACTATATAAACTGGGGGCAGTTACCCAGAAGGGTTGGATCACTGCTGGGTCAGGCTGGGTATCGGTCAGCGGGTGGTGAGCGGCTGTATTCTCTTCCCTTATCACTATTATTATTGGTGGCAGCAGCAGTGGTTTGTGTTATACCTCAGTTACAGGGCTGCTCTTATCTCAACCCATGGGAGCTACGTTCTTTCGATTCTCCTCCCCATCCCTCTGGGAGCAGGGGGAGGAAGGGGGGGAAGTGAGCAAGCGGCTGCGTGGTTCTGGATTTAAACCACGACACAGTGGCTTCAGTGCATGTTCATCCTGGTCACTGTTTAGCTCTACCAAAGATGTTTTACAACAGTGAAGTCGAAATTTCACTTTGATTATGATGGAAAGGACAAAGCCACTTAAGAGAGGTAAAGGAGGGATGGAGCTTCAGGCTCACAGTGGGATGTATTCTCCATGAGATGCAATAAAACCACTACCGCTCATTGAGTTTAGCAGGACTCAGCTCACACCCTGACCCGTAACCCGTGCAGCAAAATACTACTGCACAGTTCACACTCTGTTATGGATGTCTCATGGCTTGATCCTAATCTCAGATGCACAACACACCACAGACTGTGGTAAGTCTGAATTCCCATGTTGATTTGAAGTGCCTTTATCTAGACCTATTGCTGAAGGACCTCAGATATTACCTCATGCATAAGTATGTTACAGTGTTAATCTATGAAATATTTTTAGATAACAAAATTAAGCGGTTCAGAAACTTGATTAATCTGATTTCCTTCCCAAATGGTTCCCTTCAAAAGGTACTTGAAATAGTTTTTCTTTCCCCCACTGTCCCTCTAACGCACTGATGAACTTTTCCTTCTGAGCTTCTCCTTATTTTAATTGCCTGCTCATCCAACCATCCCTTCTGATAATTGAGTTAATAATACAGAGTGAGCTTCAAAAATTAAACTTCTCTTCTTGTTAAGGAAAAGTAGAACTTTTGCTGCTGTTTAAAGGGGGTGGGGTTTTTAAGGTTCTTCTTTTAAAAGAACAATTATTGCTTATAGTAGTGGCAGCGTTTGGGAATGAGCATGCTACAGAGATGTTGGTGAAAAGATAGCTTTGCATTAAAGAATACAAAGATTTTGCATTAGGTAATACAATGAGGTTTTCTAGGGAGTTTCAATCAGAGAATTTTATGATCACTTAATCAGGAAAGACTGAGCAAAACAAAGCAAAGGAAATCAGAAACCAGTCAGGAATATGGATGCTGCTCTTACCAGCTAGTATCCTCTTCTGCTTGGATGATCCTGAAGGCTCAACCCATGAACACATCTCCAGCCTCACCTTCTTGGTCACCAATGCTTGAGCCCATTGTATCCTTTACTGTAAATATAATCAACATTCAAGATGTACGATGTGGAGCCCAGGCACGCGTCAGCTTCCCATGGCAGGCCCATAGCATCCCTGCTGTCATGCAAAGCCAGCACCTCATCAGTGTTTCCCCACCAGAGGTCACTTGCTGAGGGTCCTTCTCCCCCTCAGTGCAGCCTCTCATAACATGCACATTGCAGGGGACTGTACCCTACCCAGTTATACATCTGGCTCCAGGAGAGCTTTGGCTCACCCACAGCAGAGCCAGGCCTTGGCACATCTCTCTGTGGCATGTTACTGAGCCAGCTCTAAATCATTTTCATCTTCAATGGAGACAAAGGCAGAATTCTTCCATCGTGCTCCACATCAGACAGACAGCAGCCCACTCACAGCTTAAATTCTGCCAAGGAGGAAAATGTCTTCACACAAGCACAATGAAATCATTTACATACACACACATGCATGAAAGATACACATGCTCACACATACACTTATAAATACATACATTCATTTTATATATATATATAGAATAGAGATGGATGGATGGATAGATTAGATGATAGATAGATAGATAGATAGATAGATAGATAGATAGATAGATAGATAGATAGATAGATAGCAGATCATGTTTATCATCCAAGACCTCCCTGGCAAACAGCCTGAACTGATGAGAATGGGGCTGGCACCAGCAAGCTCAAGGAGTGCCTCACGGCGTAAAGCAGGCTTAGAGCACACAGCAATCCACCTTGCCAAGGCAGTAAACTGGAAAATGTTAAGGAGATGAAAACCCTGCTAGCTTTGTTCATGCAAGCACTTTCACAAGCCTCACTTTCTGCTTGGTACTGGCTTGTACAGTGAGCAGGATGGGACTGATGCTTTGCTGGAAGTCTTTAACTTCTTGATCAAAGTTTGCAGTGGGAAAGGCTTTGATTGGTCATAGTGAAGCACAACAGTGAAGAATTGCTCAGCAACGGCATGAAAGAAGAAAGCAAACTTCAGCCCCTTGGCCAACACAGCAACAGGGAGGGGAAGAGGCTGCTAAAACTTTACCAAAATCTGCACAAAGACCTTAAGCCTTTGAAAACCGCCATGACAATGGAGAAGGGTTTAAGCAGTTGACAAAGATTACAGAGCTGGAAGGAACTTGCAAAGCAAAAGGAGACAAGAGAGGGGGAAGAGGTTAATCGCCAGCAGGGTTAAAGGAAATTAGAAGTGTGTGTGCCAAAAAGTGCTGGGAAGAGAGAGTAGGCCTAGGAATAACCGCTGAGTAGGATGGCATTAATGATGACTCAAAAGTGACGAAGAAGTCACTGAAAGTTGGGCTGCCTACAGATCCAGGCATTTACCTTAACACCAAAAGTCTTCATTAAATGCTAATAAAACTTCCAGCCATCTGGTTCTAAACCACTGAAGCTGATTGCCCAGAGCACAGGATAAGTCACCTCCTCGTCCTCCTGCAAAATGGCTCCTAGAGGAGAAATCACTGTACTTACAGAAAGCTCAACCAAAATGAATGAGCTCATCAAGCCCAAGTGTATTGCATCCTGGAACAAACAGGTCCAGGGCCAGCAGCTGAGTAGAAGTGGTTTTGACCAGTTTTATTTGTCATCTGAACCTCGGGATAAAGCCATGTTATTGCTCTATAACCAGAAGGAAAACATTTATTTGTGAGCTGAATGGTTTCTGTTAGTTCACATAATCAACGGGTAACAGTGCTTGGACAAATACTTCTTCTGTGTCCAAGCAGACTTCAGGCTATCCCTGTGAATTTATCAGTAGAATCAACTTAAGAGTTTAGCAGCAAACAGGTGCATTCCCCTGCCCCATAATACTCTTGGAACAAAAATATCCTAATCCAAATTGCTCAAGTATGACCTGCCCTTCTTAGAAGTGAAATGCTGCGCTATAAAATAGTGATGTGTGCCTAAATGTGCATGAGAAAGATAACATGAGAAAAAAGCAGAAGGAAGACATTGTAAGCATGAAAAACAATTGCACCTAAATTTCTTTTTAAAAGCCCTTTTTGCCATTGAAAACAAAACAAACGAACTGCTATGTGGAACACCAAAACTGCAGATGACAGCAAGTCATATGGACACCACAGGGCCCTGCCTTGCCGTACTGCATGTGCTGACAGAAGATGAGGAAGAGAAAGAGATAAGAAGCTTGTCCTTTTTGTTGGAAAACCTGATAAACAGATACAAACCTGGCATTTTCTCCCTGCTGTGTAATAATGCATCACAGGAATAAACCAGACTGGAAGTCAGCTTGACTGTGCGCAGCTTGGGAGCACAATGCCGGGGCCAGGGGCCTGATAGCCACAGTCAAGACTGGTTCAACTGGTTGTAAAGGGGTTTAATGGGCTCAGCATACCTGGAATTACACCTAACTCTGCTCAGAGATTTTGTCTTTTGCCTGCAAAAACTATTCAAAAAACTATTGCATGCAGTGCAGTAAACCACCACATTATATTGTCCCCAGCTCTGTCGCTGGGAACCAGCCAGTGACTCAAAGATGGAAAATGCCTATGCTGTTCCTCACATGTTTTAATGTATGCAGGGTTCGGGGGTAACCTTTACAGTAATTTATGTATTCAGCAGCAGCAGACAAAGAGGATGGTAGTGTGAAATCCCCCACAAGAACCCAGCCTCAATGGCTGAGCACTTACTTGACCAGGACCTTGATTTGTTCTGACGAAGGCAGCTGTCAAACCACTCAGGGAGCCATGCTTCATAAGCAACCATGATATTTAAACCTCGTGACCTTTTAGAAAGTGTAAGATCTGGCTTAAAGGGCAGCCTTCCTGAAATAAATGACTCTGAAACCTCTTAGGGCTGATGTTTTAAAAAATCCATAATGGGCAGACATCACATTATCTTACTATGGGAAGATTAATCAGTAATATCTGGCAATTGATTTGTAAACTGTGTTTATTTATGACGTGTTTGTACAGCAGCATGCATACCCTTATCTATTATCCAGACCCCAAGGAGTCACTTAGTGCAAATAAATCAATGCAATTTATCGATTAGATTATAGAAATACTCTTGGAACTTGGACAAATGAAAGTTTCTGTTGTCATTCTCAGGTATCTCATTTGTGGGGTGGAAACTGGCAAATTATAGTCTAAAGAAAGCCAAAGAGGCTGTTGAGCTCAAGATGGACCCTGCCGCTGGGTTCCTGTGGCTGTCTGTGCTTTCCTGCACAATGCAATTCTTCCCTTCCCTCCGGCATGATAACTGCACCACACACTTTGGTGCCATCAGCAAACTTGCTGAGGGTGCACTTGATCTATGTCACTGACAGAGATGTTGATCAGGATCGATCCCAACACTGACCCTGAGGAACACTGAGCCATTGACCACAAGTCTTTGAGTGTGATCATCCAGCCAGTTCCTTGATGGATTGACTGAGTGGTCCATCCATCAAATCCACATCTCTAAGCAAGCCCCCATAAAGTAGTATCACTCTTTTCCTTCACCCCCTTCGTTTTAAATTTCCCTTGCCATCAGGGCTGTGCAAATCCTCGCCAAGATGTTGCAGTTATCCTGCCATCTTCTTGGGAAGTGCATAGGGCAGCCTCTGTGGTCAGGCAGCAGCTGCCTGCTGCAGCCCTGCCCTGCCAGCACCAAAAGACACAGCAGCACTAAAGCAAGCCCATAAACCATATGTGCACGGAGACATCAGCTCTTGAGCATCTCAAGTTGAACATCCCAAATTAATTGACATCCTTGACTGAATCTTTCTGTCTCTGTTCCTTATCTATAAAGTGATAATGTTTTTCTCCTGCCTTTCTGGGCTTCAGAGAGACAAATTAATAGCTCGCATGTGAAGCAAACAGACACGACTGGAGTAATGAAAGTCAAGGATAAAACCCAAGTGGAAACAGAATTTCATCTTCGGAGCAAGGCTGAGCAGTATGCAGTAAACAAGGGCTGGGGCCACATACTGCATGACGGGAAGAAAACAGATCTTTGAATTGCTGCCCACTGATTTGCATCAGGCAGTCTGCTCCGCAACACAGCCAGGGCCCTATGGGATAAACAGCATTGGATCACATAATGAGCCACCGCTGGAAGCTTAGGAAAGGGGCTGCGTTTCAGAGTAAGAGTTTTCCTGCTCCTCACACGCTTGACAGTTTGAACACTGTCATATAAACTTGTCTCTTAGCTTATATAATTTAATAGAAGTTTAATAAAGTTTATGAAGCTTATCTCTACCTATGGCAGCTCCATGCGGGACCGAGTCCTTTGAAAGTGCATTTGTTAAATGCGCAGTGGTTCAAATAATCCTGACAAAGGCAAAACAGTGATCTTGCATAATTCACTGCATCTGGCAAAGATACGATTTTCCATGTCATAACAACACGTATCAAAAGAATTATGTAAAACTCACCCATAATTTAAAATGTCACTGGAATTGCTCTGCAATTAGGGCAAGACCTTGAAAAGGTTCCCTGTGGAAGCTGAAACCTATGTGACAGAGACTCAGTTCTGGAGGTAAAATATAAGAGTAAGAAATTGTACTGGTGGGGTATTGGGGGAAATTGTATTCCACTGTGTGGTAGACTTGGAAGTGCCAATAGCATTAACACAGCCTCAGTGCCTAGCAGCACTGGCTGAGCTGGAGGTGAACTCTACACTGCAGAGATGCTCTTGCTGTATAACTGGCCATGACCAGGAATAGCGTGGCTTCTTTTACAGGCATAGAGCTGTCAAGTTTGGGCACTGCAGCAACGCCAAATCTTGTCTTTAAGCTTAAAGACAAGCTTTGGATGCCCTGCAACTTCACAGGACATTGTGGTCCTTCCTGCCTGCCTCCCATGCCAGGCCAATGCAATGGGTCATGCTGGGGGTAGGAGAGAGACTACGTGCTATGGAACTTGGTGGGACCTAGAAATGTCTTATCCTACATTAACTCATGTGCTCAGCAGAGTTTCGCAGGAATTGAAGAGAAGAAATGAGAAGCGGATGGCAGGGAACAAATAAGTGCCATCTAACATCAAAGAAAGAAGAGTTATTATCTAGACCTGTCAAGTCTCCACTGCACCCAAAGGGAGAGAGCAGACGTGACCTACTTGCAGAATTGAGAATTTACTGGGAAACAGGGTTTAGGATTCAGGAGACAACCCTCTGAACCAAAGTTCTGTTGTGAAAACCCAGCACTGGCTTATAACCAGGCTTGAAATGCTGCTCTGCTATTGGAGCTGAACACGCTCTCCTCCTGCCCTGACTTCTGGCATCTCCCTGCTTGCACTCAGTCACTTCACGGTGTGTTGCAGATGATGCTGAGCTGCAGCAAAAGGTTCTTGCACAAGCAGAGGCTCTGACCCCAGAACAGCAGCACACACGAGGCTCAGCGCAGTGCAGTCCACCTCACACCACACCTGCAAAATCCAACCTCCCTGCAACTCCTGCAGAAAAAGCAAGCTTGAAGCCAGAGGAAGGAAGAAAAGGAGCATGTTTCACTGTGAAGGCACACTGTGACTAACCAGAAGTGATGAAGAACTGCCCAGAGGGAGAAAATACTGCCCCGGTGATGCTGAGAAGGGGCATCCTGGGTATCAAAGCAGCTTTGGCATGGTGCATGGAGGGAGGGAGGATGATCCATCTGGCTACGCACTTTTGTACTCTAGTAACTAAAGAGACAGCAGGTTTTGAGCTCTTTCTCCAAATCTGAATCTCTTTGCTTCAGCTGTCAGGTTAACTTCACCTGAAGGCTGTGCCCCACTGCTGTAAATGGGAAAGAAAGGACAAGGAGAGAAAAGGCTGTGTTTAAAGAACTGGAAGTCTAGAGATGTCAGTTTCTGTCTCAGACCTCAACAGCTGTAACATCAGGGCTCTGCTCTCAGATGCAGATGTTAGAAACATCTGTGCATCACAGGCTGCCCACAGTCCCGCACTGGGGACATTTCCAGCTATTGCTCAGCTTCCCAAAGCTTGCCAAGACCAGGAGCCAAGCACACCAGCCTAATGACAACCTGCTAAGCTTGATTTCTGGCTGCTGCCGGTCCTGCTGTGCTCACTGCTCTCCTGCAGGCTCATCACATTTCCTGCATCTCCCCCCTTCCTCCCCAAACCTATGGCACTGGATTAAAGGGAAACATGAAAACCAGAAGCACTAAAACAGCAGCTAAAAATTTCAGCTCCCAAGACAGAGGGGAAAAGCTGAATTCGACAGTAGTAAATGCACCACAAAGCCCAAACAGATCCTCATTTTCTTATTTGTAAGCTCCTGCCTTTTAAGCTTATTTGGCTGACTTCATGGGATTTATAAACCTAAGTATATTAGCATCTTGATTTATGCTAACAGGTCACCAAGTTCATTGCACCACTGTGTTTGGCCATCCTTTAACCACAGGCACCACGGGCATCACAATTAAAACCAAGCAAAGGCCCATTACAAGCCCCAGAGGCCATGGCTGGGCAGAACTGAGCTCCATGGTAAAAGATGCAGGCACAGGGGATGAGGGAGGAGGGGAAAAGCACTTATTCATGTTCCTGTGAATATTTATGGAAAAGTAGGAAGTAAGCTCAATGGCAATCAATAGGGGGATTCTCCATCAGCTTCGGCAACCTTTGTAGCTATGGGATTCCCTGGGGATTCACCCTCCTGCAGGTCTGCAAGGCTATAAACCAGCATCCACCCTAGGTAGCACTGCCTCTTTCTTCCCTGGGGCACCAAATAAAAGCCTCTCCTATGCCTTTGCTACCACCTCTGGAAAGTGCTTACAGCCAGACGCCACCAGCCATAGCCTGGGGACCCCGAGAGAGGAGATTCGCTGTGTTTCATGTTGAACTGCTGAAGTCTCTCTTTCCTTTGTTCCCGTGCTGGAGCTCAAGGCGCGGATGCGTGCAGCAGAGGACCAGGCGGGTGAGTCAGCACTTGGAGCACAGGGATGGCGGTTTCCCCAGCAACGGGAGATGGGAGAAGAAGGAGGAGGAAGAAAACAAAACCCCTTTGGAAGAGCTTTTTCCCTGTAAACAGGTTCTCACTCTTGTTCTTCCCAGCAGCCTGCATGCAAACCTATACACACACTCCTGCCACTATGCAAGAAAGGTTCGATTTGCTTATCAGTTTGTGGCTTTGCTGAAGTTTCATACTATGTTTGAAGGTGAAATGCAAAGCAGGAATTGGCCTGATCAAAGCAGCAATCTGAGACCTCCACATGTGTCCTTTAAGCAGGGAAAGTGAGAGATACTGCAATCATTTTTAAATCAAAGGGTAATTATTAGCAACCCTCATAAACTTATCCATAACACTACAAAGCTGGATTTAATCACAGGTCCTGACTCTGGGCTGTAGCAGAGTGGTGAGCTATACAAAAGGCAGAAAGGAGAAACATAAGTAGAATTATCAGGTGTCTAGGGAATTTTGTATTTGGGGAACATCCCTCTCCGGCCTCAAGGGCTTAACAACCTATCTCTGTACCAGGCAGCTTAGAAATGTCGGTAGAAATTGCCTTGTTTTCCTCCTTCTGCTCTTCTCTCCTGCCCCAGGAGGAAAACTGCATCTGAAACTCCTTTCTGTCTGCATTAGAATCGACATCCCTTGGTTATCCTCCCTGCATCTAAAAATAGCACAGGGAAATCCGCCTGAGATCAAAGCGGTTCACTTACAAAGCGCTGCGTGAGGACAGAGCTCCGTGATTCTCATTCCCATCACATCCGCACTGGTCGGATGGCAGGAATTGCACCAGGCTTTGAAAACACAGGGATGGCTCCCTCCCTCCCAGCCAGCTCTGAGGGAAAACAAGTGGGAGGAACATGATTCAGTTGGTGCAGGGGCACAGGGAGAAATGGGGTTTCTCTGTGCATGTTGCAGATGATGCTCCCCTCCGGGAAGCCCTCTGCAAGGTGGAACAGGAGGGAAAAGACCAGGGGAAAAAAGGTAGAGCCTCAGCACCTAGAGAAAGGAGCATCCTGCTACCTCGAATGTGTCAAAGGAGCCAAGATCATCAAGTGCATGAAATTAGAAACAACGGATGAGCCCACTCCTCCTCCAGCAGCCAGCCTGCAGGACCCGTCCTTGCTGCAGGAGGATGCTGCAAAGCTTTCCTCTGAGATCCTCATGCAAACCCCCACTCTGAAGGCTTAATTATGGTTGCTGATTAACTGAGCAACACGTAAGCAAAGGAGGTGCAGTACCGTGGCTTTGTGATAGCTAACCCTGGGCTTTCAAATGCAAATCTCAGGGTGATTTTGCAATTCACCCAATAGGTCCTGAGACCAGGATATGCTCCAGGAAAAATTCTGCTTTCCTCTTTCTTTTACATAAAAAGGTTTATTATCAATAAAGTTCTGCAGGAACTAGTATTAATATAACAAAGTCAGTCACTTTAAAGAGGCTCAGAAAGTAGAAGATTAAGTAGAAGAGCTGTTGTTCCTTCTCCCGTAAGGAAAGGGATCCTTTTTAGCCAGTTTCATGATTTCTGACCACACAGCGGTGGCTGCAGGCATCTTATCAAAACAGTGCCACCGACAGCTGGATTTCAGGGAGCTGGACTGGACATGCATTAAGCAAAGATAGACATTCTTTGTCATTAACGATTTATATGGTCCATTTAAATGCACAGCTCCTGAGATGGACAGCCTGAACCCACCAAGGGCTTCAAGATGTCCAAGCAAGCACCTCTCAGACACATCCATTGATCCAGGTGTCTCTCCCATATTCCCAGCCACATGTTCTTCCCTACCCAGTATGTCCCCATAACTGAGTTTTATTGATGGTGTTTGAACATCTCAAATGCCCTTTCACGAGGAGTGGAAAGACAAATATTCACAGGAGTGTTTTTGCAGGATTCACTCAAGTGACTGTAAATCCCTGCTCCCTAACACACACATACTCAAAACCCCCAAAATCATATATATATTTTTATATATATATTTCGGCATAAAAACCATCCCCATCCCTGCTTTCATTTCCTTTCAGATGCTTGAGGGGCACAATAGCTGTGAGGAAACTGCTACTCATCAGAAGAACCTTGCAGTGTAATGGCAAGTCCATCACTATGCCCAGCACCCAGAGCAGCATCTTCAGAGATATTAACCTACATTACTATTGACATACCAGATTCTCACCATAAAGAAAGAAACTCTTTCTCTGTGCTGATAACAGACAGATCGGGACACGTCTCAGCTGCTGACTGCCATTGCTAATGCTTCCCTGTGAAAAACCACAGCAAAGGCATTTGGGGGTAAGAATTACAGGACAGAGAGGAAGGAATATCCCGAGCTGGCCAGAGGGCCCTGCGGCAGCTCAGCATTTGCAGCTCCTGGCAGCATATGGGAACTCCTCAGCCTTCCTAGAGCTGCAGAGATGAAAGACTTGGCAGAGACCTCCCTGCCTGCAGCCCTGTTTCTGCTTCAGAACATAGGCCTAGGAGAGTTCGCTGTCTCCTCACCATCCCTGGGGCAGGCTCTGGTTGGAGGCTGAATGCAGAACTGTCATAGTGCAGTCATTCGCTTGTTCTGTGTGTGCTTTGTCAAGGGAAGTCTGGATAGGAACAAGAGAGACCCTGTGCTTAAAGGCTGGGATGTGGACAGTTACATCTCCAGCAAGGGAAGCTTCACTGCTCAGGAAATAGCATAGGCATCCAGCGCCCCCCACCCCAAACTCACTCTCCCATTGGCTTTTAATAGTTTAACACACATATATGAATTTATTACTTACCTATTTGGGATATCCACAAGATCCTACTTAGGATGCCTTGTTAAGTAACCCTTTTCTTCTATATACTTGTCATGGCAATGAGGCAGAGAGTCCAATGAATTGAATGAAAAAGTGAAGCTTATTTTCAGACAGCCTAAGCTGGTATTGGTTTGCAATTAGAACATCAGTGGGAAGGACTGGCGACAGTGCCATCCCTTAAGAGGTCTGAAAAAAGTTTAAGCATCCTTTTTCAGCTCCTTCTCTATTAGCACTGCAAATGCCACATGCTTTCAGACCTTTGACAGTGAGATTTTAGCTTGTCCCAGAGCAGAGCTTAGGTGCAGTGGTGGCAAATTGCATCTCAATTGCAAAGAGTCTGTGCAAACAAGCTGTAATTGAGAATGTCAGAGACTCCCAATAGGCTTAAATGAAACCATCATCAGACTAGAAACTCGGCACGTCCCTCATGTGCTGTAAGAAACTGTCAGTATGGCCTAGGATTGCATCTTCTCCATGAACCTCGATCGCAAGGTCACTCGTACACCAGGAACCCCAAAGCTCTGTTAGGCATTAGGAAGAGGGGCACAGAAGCGATGCTCTGCTCCATGGGATATGTATCTGCTTACGTAGAAGTGGTTATTCCACATACTAGGTGATTTCTGACTTCTTTTATCCTACATATGGATGAAAATGGGGCCCAGCGTGTTTGCCATGTGGCTGTAGAGGAAACACAAGCCAGTTGAGGTAAAGCCCTTTTAGAAATGCAGCAGTTTTACACCAACACACCAGTGGGTAGAAGATTGTAATGTGTTGTTCCCACATTCTTATTTGTTGCTAAAAATCGTTAAGCTGCCTTTCATAAATAAGATACTAAAGTCTTGGGGAAAACCAGTGCTAATAAGAATTAAACTATATTAACATTGAACTGGAGCAAAGGGGTATTTTGCCTTTAAGTCGTTACCAACCCTCCTGCATTATCAAATCTTTCTCTCTGGTTTAGGAACAATTGCATGCCTTGAAATGCATAGACAAAGAGCAATGTTCCCTCAACAAAGGGAAGCCAATCCATTATCCACCTTTGGGACTGACTTTTGTTTACTTTGGTATTTTTGTACACAATTAGGGCAGTACCATCCCTTAGTTAATAGTGCCTGGGGCAGAGTAACAAACCACAGCACAGGAAGGAATCGATAGCAGGCTTTGGATTTAGGATTAGTCAATACCCTAAACGTGAGAAAGTCCCTGAGGAACATGCTCTTGAGAGTTTAGGATTCGATGCATCTAAACCATTCCTGAACCCTCTAATCTCCGTTAAAAACACCCAAAGATACCCAAACTTTACAACCTGAATCTGACAGCAGCAGCCTTGTTGACCCTACATCATCCTTAGTTGCTGGAGATGGAGCCACAGAGATGTGCTTCTGCTTCAAATTGCTGCTGGCAGAGGAGCAGAGGAGCTCAGGTCTGGTCTTGCCAGGGCCATTCTTTTGTTTTCAAGAACTCATGTATTGTATCAATAAAGAAATCAGGTCTTGGCCCTGGCTGCATTCTGCAGTGCCAAAGAGGATTTTTATGCTGGCGTAGCTTTCATCCAGCAATTAAAGCAAGGCTGTACTGACCCTCCTCTGCCCGGGCATGAACCACTGAATTAGAGACCATCAGAAAGAGTGGTCGCATTTCAAATACATCAGATGAGAAATGACTGCCCCCATCATGCATTGTTAAAGAGCTCCCTTCAATATTAAATGAAGCTCAGCCAGGCACACTGTATTAAAAGCTCGTTTCCTCCAAACTCGCTGCAAGTGCCAGAGCTACATCACCACCTGCCTTTCCAGACGGAACAGGCACATCCAGACTCAAAGGGGACAGCCTGCACACACTGCAGCCACACCAGTGCCTTGCCATGGCACTGCAACACTTACCCCCCATTCCCATGGGAATTGCCTATGGAAAAGTGGGATCTACAGGAAAGCTCCTCACCACTAGCATCTGTTAGAGACAGGGGCTCTCTAGGCAACCTCCGTTCCAAACTCAGGCCATATGAACTTCACATGGGCATGGCGGTAAAGGGCTGCAAAGACCTGTGTCCAGAGGCATTGCAGCAGGGAACATACCTGGCAAGGTCTGGGATGTTGCATGGGTGCTGTGCATCCTTCCTCCTTCCTCACTCTCCACTCAAACACTCCCATGAGGGATTCTTTACATGCTCCTGCTCACACCTGCACTTTGCAGAGCTCCCTGCAAACCAAGCAGCTTTCAGCAGGGCTGTTTGCTGTCACTGGCATCATACACCAAGAGGATAAACACCACATGCAGACGCTTTGTGGGTAAACAGTGTAGAACAAGATTATCAGTATTATCTCCACGTAATTGCGGTGCCTGAATTTAGTGATATCCAATTTAGGGAATAAAAGAAGCAGGATCAAAATAGAATTTGGCAGCAAGTTTGGGCTAAAAATCGGTGTTTTGAAAGGGGGAAAAAAGTATATCTGTGAAAACTTTATTGTCCTTTACTAAGAAAAGAGTTTAAGTTACAGGAGATGGGGCTTGAGCATCAGTGGGCTGCAGCACACAGCAAACAGCACAGTAACGTGCTGGTGGCAATGGCTATATCCACATATATATACGCATATATATTTATGCAGATATTTATATATATATCTTTATATATAAGGTTGGTTACCCGAACATAAGAGCAGTCAGACCTTAGCTGTGAACACCAATATGTGTAAACAGTACACAAAATAGCACATTTTGGTTTACTCCAAGAAGAATCTTCATCAACTTTAAATACAAGAACACAAAATGAATGCAATTTATACATCTAGCTTTAACCTAAGTGGAAGCTTTCTTAACTATTTCTATCCCTGATCCTTCGGTGAGCCTTAACAGGGCTGTTGGGATGGCAGCCAAGTGCAAATTCACAGTCCTAAGTGCTCTGTCCCACTTAAACCTGCCTGGTGGCAATGCCAGCAAGTCCCTGTAGGTGTCAAAACCGTGTCCAATTATAACTCCCCAACAATCACGGCGAGGCAGATGGCTATCATATGCTTAAAGTATCGTTCCTCCAGTAAAGCACCATTTGTTTGCCCTGTCACGTTAAATATTTCCCTGTTTGATTTTGGTGTGTTAAAAGAGAATGATGAAAACCTGCCGGCGCTGCAGAAACGTTCTGCAGTGCCTTGGCAGGGTCCCCACCACTGCAGCCGGAACGGCATGGGGGGTCCCGCTGCCCAGATGGTAATTAGCAGCATCTGGCCTTTTGGCAACCCATTTGGGCACCCTCAATTTGCTGGGGGGAGGGGGGGGGATGTCAGTGTGGAATGTGTTAGTGGGATTGTCTTGACCTCCTGCAGGATATCTCCGTTTGACTGAGCAGCGTGCAAGAGGGGTATTATTTCCTTCTCGGTGCTGGGGCTCATGCGGCTTCAGTCTGCCACCTCCACAAAGGGGGCCTGAAATAAAACCACAGTAGATATTCCTCTATGATTAGAGCTGAAATTATGAGGCCAGATTGAAGCAGGCTTGCCTGGAGATTTGGAACAGCTCTTCCTTCCTCTCTCTCACTTAAGAACAAAAAAGCCTCATAATTAGAGATGGGGGGGGGAATCAAACTGAAGAAAGGAGCCCACAAGTATGCTGGAAAGGGACTCTTCATCAGGGACTATAGTGATAGGACAAGGGGTGATGGGTTCAAACTAAAACAGGGGAAGTTCAGGTCAGATATAAGGAAGAACTTCTTCCTTGTGAGGGTGCTGAGGCACTGGCACAGGGTGCCCAGAGAAATGGTAAATGCTCCATCCCTGGCAGTGCTCAAGGCCAGGTTGGACAGAGCCTCGGGTGACATGTTCTACTGTGCAGCATCCTTACCCATGTCAGGGGAGCTGGAATTAGATGATCTTAAGGTCCTTTCCAACCCAAACCACTCTATGATTCTATGAAACATTTCACTAGGCTCTGAACTCAACTGGAGTATCTAACTGTAGCCAAACCCTGGCCAAGGAAAGGTTTCTTCCTGTACTATTCCTAAATCCACTGCCCCAGCAACGGTATATGCTCACAGTGGGTAATGTAATCATAGCAGGGACCATGAGCTCGTTGCTTTCCAGAAATGTGGACTGGATCCCCGCTGCTTAAGGGGGAGTGAGAGGCTGAGGTCACAGAATCAGAGAATCAGCTAGGGTGGAAGAGATCATAAAGATTATCAAGTCCAACCTTTATCCAAGGACTGCCAAGTCCACCACTAAACCAGGTCTGTGCCAGCTCCAGGAAAAGGAGAACTGGAAGAGGTAAAGCTCATTCATGCCAGCTGGATCCAATGGAAGCAGCTGCATTGCTCCACCAATATGTGTCCTGAAGTGGTGCAATGATGGTGCTCCCCATCCCCTGTTTTAAACACATGCACAAACTATTGTAATTACAATGAGCCATGTGAGAAATGGTGTGATGCTAAACAATTATCTATGCGCTCTCTTAAGCGTGCAGAATACGATTAGAAGTTATATCTACAAAGTTGATCTAATAAGTGAACATTTACTGGAAGTTTTTAGAAAGTGCCTAGTTAGAGGAATTTCCCTACAAGAAACCACTTCATTTTACCTTTCATACATCTGTTAAATTGGCAATGTAGTCCAAACAGAAATCATTTGCTGTACTTCAGAGTTACCCAGTTTTAATGAGTCTCTGGAGGTATAGGGATGGATTTTGCTGCCAACTACCATTCAGCCTAATACCGCAATGGAAATATCAAACCAGAGGAAGTCAGTGTGCCTCTGCTGTCAGACTGCTATGGGATAAAGTTAGCACTCACAGAAAGGGAACAAGAGGCATCAAGGATAGACAAGGGAAAGAAACCCAGCAGTGAGATCCAGACCTACTTTCCCAGCTGAGTTAACTGAGCATTTTTGTTGCTTATGTGAGACCATGAACATGTAGTAATGTGTTCTGTTCAGGCTTAAATAACATCTTCTGTTCAGAACAGAAGCCAAAGAGAGAGGTTCCACTCAATCGATGTTGTTCCATGATCCTAAGGAATTAAAGGGTTAATTTGAAGTAACTACTGTTTAGTGGCAAGAGGAAGAACACACAACCACTGGACTGCAATATGCTAGGACAAAATACCCAGCCCTCCCAACAGCCAAAACACAGGGCACAGGCAGTACGTGACTGCCCCAATAACATTATACCATGAAAGCAAGATGGGTACAATGGCAGCGACCAACACCTGTGCAAGATAAAATGTCTTAACGTTTATTTAGGGTCCTTAAGAAGGCACAGGAAAGATCTCTCCTCATTCTCTGGGATGACAAGGCATGGCAGCAAAAGCTCTGTGACACAGGCAGCGATCCCAGCTGCTAGTCCTTCACGGGAGGCACTTCATAGGCAGGGCTGCAAGAAGTTTGCAGTCTCATAAACCCACAGCATGCCTCTTCCTCTGCATGTCCTCCCATATTAATAGTTCCTTTGTAATCAGCTGAAGAGTTGATAAGTGTTAAAAAGGATCTAAAGCAGCTAAGCATGGGATATGATCATTCTTATTAGTGTAGCTCCACTTAAACAAGAACTCATCCTTGGGAGGATGAAGTATAGAAGCAATAGTGAAATGTAATCAAAGGAAATAGTCATTTCTTGTTATAGTGAATGTCATTCCCACCTCACCGCTCCTTTGTCCCACTGCCATCTCTGCAAAAAAGTTGCTAAATCAGTGGTGAATTTTCAATCCAAAAATCAGGGTTCACCTCAGGCAGTGATGTCTGTGCACTCAAACCATCATCATTTTAATGAAGACATTTTTCCCTCTTTCAAAGACTCCCATTTAAGCATATGCTTATGTTTTAAAAAGGGGAAAAGAAACCAACAGGATGCAGCAATTAAGAGAGAATTGCAGGTTTAAGCTTCAGCTCTCTAACGGGAGATGGAAGAATAAAGACAAACTGAAGTGAACCATTTCCCCAGCTCAATATACATTAAATAATTACAGCCGATAGACTTATCTGCAGATTTTTGCTCAACATCAAGATCCTCGAAAGTCATCGCAGAAAAAAAAGACTTGAGATAATCACCTAAAAGCCTTTAGTTGGCTTTTGAAAGTTCAGAGGAGAAAGTATGCTGTTCTTTTTGAACCTTCAGAAGAACTTCAGAGAGTCCTCGCCTACCAGCGAGAACTGCAAAATGAAGGTAGAAAACCACACATGCGAGCTAGAGAACAAAGAGATGCTAAACCCCTTCTGAAATGGCTGCAAACCAGAGCTGCGTCTTCACACCCAGTGTTTGAGGGCTGCCCCGCTACAAAGGAGCCCTTGTTGATGCAAAGCACTTCTGCAGCAGAGGACTGACACCAACACCAGCTCAGCCTTACAAAGCCCACTTGGCATGAGATGAATGAGAGCACCAAGCACTGTGTGATAAACATCATTAATTCTAGTGACTTGGTCAAATGCATTGAAAGGTTTGTATTTGGTTAACAAGGAATTCCGGAAATGTCATCTGCTGTCTATTGGGGGGGCTTGCAACTGGAAAATACACTGCTGCTTATGCCACCTTTCATTAGGGGCCTCGATTAGCTCATTTGTGAGACCAATTACAGTATGACTGCTGAAATCAGTAAGTACCTTTCAGAGCAGACAGATTGTATTTTCTTGCCTAGCATCCATTTATAGAGGCCAAATGAGGCAACCCCCAGAAAATCTTATAAAGCCTCAGAGCCTCCTAGTTAGAATCTAGTTAGAAGCTAAATTCCTCCCTTCATTTAGCCTCTTGCCTTGCCAGGGCAAGGCTGCGGCATGTTTCTTGGCATCTTAAAATGGGTTACCATCGAATGAAGTAGGTTTAAGACATTCTGATTAAACCCATTCATCTCAGATGAGATGGAACAGAATCCAAATCAAATCCTGGGAACAATACGGTTGTGGAAAGCAATACAGATTGGGCAAAAATTAGGATCCATCCACAGCAACCTACAAAGTCTAGTTATATAGCTGGCAATTGCCCTCTTCTGTAGGGTTTAATATAGTAAAGAGAAGAAAGAAAACCATCAATATACCAAACACGACATCCCTCATCCTCCTCAAAACATGAGGAATACCCCCTAATTCAGGAATTTACTCATGCCAATTAAACTTCTTCACTAGCAATGAAATCTTTCCTTCTTAAATACCTTTATGTAGCTCCCCAGCATCAGGTAGGACTCAGCCCTACAACCAGTGGCCTCATAGTAGGTTCATACTGCACTGGGCAATCCTGCAAATGGCATGCTGGCTTTGCAGCCCTCCACTGCTGGGACCCTGCATGATCCCTGATGGCCACCCTGACCTGGCACTTGGCCTCAGAAGCATCATCGATTGACTAGATTCATCCCTTGCCTGTTGAGTATCCCAGTTTTCCATGAGTGCAATTTCACCCTGGCAGAGAGGTCTTGGGACTTGCCTTGGCTCAGGGGGGTATGGAGGTTAAACTAAGTCTCAGTAACTTGAATTTGCAGGACTAAATGGTGGAGCCAGCCAATTACTACAGGTGGGAAGATGCACACAACTTAGATTATACTTCTGAATCTTAATAGTCACAATGAAATGTGTTAATAAAGGATTCAGAAACACTAGCGAGGAATGGGTCCATACTGGTTAGTCCTTATGTGAATATAGTATTTGGGCAGAACATCAGGATGACTTTTCCTGTTTCCTTTTAATTCTCTATTTGCATGCAAAGCAATATACTTGTAAATTTTTCCTACATATGCAAGAATGCTATTAATTCTGGACAGCCAGTTGGGGTGGGGATATGACAGCTCTGAAGTCATTGCAACACTGCTCCAGGCTGAGCCTTTCGAAGCCCAAGGACATCACTCTAAATAGCACTTTTCCTACAACAGCTACCTTGGCTTCTGTGTCGCCAAAAACCATCAAAGGTGGGAGAGAAACAGGCTTTCAAAGCATAAACATCATTCCAACTACAAATGTTCAGCAACCACAAGATGTGTCCATGAATAAAATGTCACTTTTGTATCCAGGAAATTCCCATTTAGCACAGCGTGCATTTAAGCAGTAAGCCAGCCTTACCTCCACGTTTGCTAAGCCCTGGCACAATGCATGGCTTCATTCAAGAGGAGGTTTACATGATGTGAACTTTAACGAGTGAGGCTGAAATTGTCACCTGAAGAACATGAGATTTCATGTTATGGGCTGGAAATTACACAGGAGGAAGGAAAACCTGGCTGGAGCCACTGCACAAAGGATGATTAAAAGACAGCAGTGCAGTCTGAGCACGTTGAGCGCAGTCATCTAATCATTCCCACTACATGCAGGGTGGCAAAGCTTCCCCTGAAAAGCGTTGCAGCTCTTCAACCCTTTTCTGCCAGGCTCTGACTGTTACTTTGCAGAGCCCTGCAGCAGTGCGTAGGTGCATTGTGCACCTTTGTCATCATTTGTGCCACATCAAAACTAACCGCACTCAGAGAATAGCTTTGTATGGCTTTCATGAGGCTTTTTTGGCTCAGACCTCGAGGGTTCGGAGGACCAGTGCCGTTCTTTACCCACCTCCCAGGCCAAAAAGCACATTTGCTGATGCCAAGCAAGCACTGTCTCCCACACCAGCCAGCAATTCACCACAGGGTGACCTCCGTTCACATCTTCTGCCTGCCTCAGCATGAGAAGTCAAGCATGGATTAGACGTTAGACCCAGCCTAAGTACTAAGAGGAAGTGAATAATTCACCCTCTCAAGCCATCCAAGCAAGCCCGAGTGTCTCCACGCAAGGCAAGCCCTGCAAACTGAGTAATGAGGTTCTTATGAAAGTGCCTTAAGTAACTGAAGTTTTTCTCAACCTTACTTTAAATAAAAGGGAGGAAAAAAAAGTGCCTCACAGAGCACTCATCCAATACTGTAATAAGAGCTGGGAAACTACGAGGTGAATTAAAGCCGTGTAAACTCCTGAGCATAAACTCGTAAGAGCTGCTGGCAAGAGCCTGAGCCTTGGTAAACACAGACAGCATTGAGGCACAGGGTTTCTTTTGAAAGCGAGATTTTAATAAGGATGAAATCTCCAATTGGGGTGAAAACTGCAGATGATGAGAAACGCCTGGAAGCAGTCCAGTCCGCAGAGCAGCATCACAGGAGGAGCCGCTGGAAGGGGACAGGTCGCAGCCACAGCATTTGCTCCTTTTAGATGGTTTCATCCCTGCAGTATCTCAGCATGCCCAACGTGTTTCTTAAGCAGAAAATCCACCACGCAAATTCTCTCCCTGCCTCTGGTGTGGAGAAGGGAGGGTTGGGGCTCTCGGTGTGCACTGACCTGCTCTCTACCCTTACTGGTGCCTTGCCTGGGGGGCAGAGAGCAGAGAGCCCGAATAGAGAGCAGACAGGCAGACAGCCTCACTGCAGGACAGCTAAGCCAAAGATGTCAGGTTTGTATTTGGCTGTGAAACCCTCAAGGCATCCGACCAGGCTTGTAGCTCTTGATTAATCCCCTGGAGTTGCTAAATTCAAGCAGTTTTCTGCAGCCCTTCATGAAACAAAACCCCCATAATTGGCCATAGGAGTGGTCAGTTATGGACATCAGGAGTTTTAAGCTAAATCAGAGTTTGCAGCCCCAACTCTTTTTCTCGCAATGAAAAGCAGGGAAAACATTATTTGTGAGAGGGCTACAGACTCACGTTGAATAAAACCTCAAGTGCCTTCCCTTCCTCCGAGTGCCCTCCTGCATCACCCATACAGAAAAAGCGAAGGAGTGAAAGACAGCGAGAGTGCGAATACTCTGATAGAGCCGGCTGAACCCACTCCTACAAACATCGTGGTTCGCCGAGAAAAGCACAAGAGAAAAGTAGAACAGGCATTAAACAACAGATTCACTTTGCTGGCAGAGTTTTAACAGAGAGATATACCCTGAAGACAGAAAGCCATGGCCTATTTGCAGAACACAGCTAGCTGAAAGGTGTTTCTTTTGCCTTGGTTCTGTTCTTCATCTGCCCCTGAAGCCATCAATACATGCTCTGAGAAACAGCTGTGTTCACTTGCACAAATACCTACGTATGAGCATATATACTTGTGGTACTCCATTTTTCTGCAAAATGTAAAAGCTGCACCAAACTATGATCTATTTTTACCTGATCATCCACTGATAGAGCTATACCCATCTACACATCTCTCTTTATAAACAGCAAGGCAGGCTCTGTCCTGATCTGGGCGTCCGAACAGAGAGATTTCAAATTAAAGCCTGCAAGACCCTGCTTTTCTTTCCCAGGATTTCTCACATGACATCTTAGTGCCCTAAAGTGGAATTCAGATACGGGATAGGATTTTCCTTCCTCTCACTCTTTTTACTACAAAAGAAGCACGGGCCCTTGCACAGGTTTAAAGGCAGATGGACCTCCTGGTGTGGCACATCTCTAACTGATGTCATCCCGTTTCGGCTGCGGCTGATCGCTAGTAAGACATGTGGACAAAGCTGCAGGAAAGAGGCCTTCACTGACCCTAACAGGGAGCAGTAACAACCTCAGCTTCTCTGTGACTCCTTTTTTTCCTGCCTTCCTCATCATGATGTGGTCACACCTCCAACTGCCTGTGAGGAGGGCTCTCAGAGCCCACCAAGGACCTCTGTGATGCCTCCATTTGGGAGCTCCAGCCCAAGCTCAAGCTCATGATGCACCATATCTCCATGGCACTGCTGCCCAAGGAGAGGTCAGATGCTGCTCGGGAAAGGGCCATTCAGGGGCTGCAGCCAGACACACCTCCTCGGTGAACACACTATTTGCTGCAATGACTTCTTTTACTACCTGCAAACATCTGATCTAGCCTAAAGCCCACCAGACGTGGTGGTCAGTAAGGATGCTGGCCCATCAGCAATGCAATCTTAAGGCTTTAGGTCGCTCAGTGCAGTGGAACAGAGACAGCTACAAAATCACTGCTGCTTGAGATGCTTTGACCAGTCCAAACACCATGACCACAAGCATGCTGTGGATAATGTAGTGCACAGTTATACAGCCTGGAGTAATCAGCTTTAATCTGCAAGTTAAAGCATGAGGGTACCAGCTATTGTCTGAGCTAGACAGAGTAATGGCTTTCTAAGTGGAAACTGAAAAAGAAAATGCTAGTTTCTTAATAGATGCTAAGAGATGGGTGAAAAAAGAAGGCATTTCGCTCATTATACAGGCACATCCATTTCTACACACTCAGACAGGACCTCTCCAGTTTTGTTCTAGACCTAATTAGATTTTAAATGAGATTCCAGCACCTATAATAACTTATTCTGATTGTTCTTTTTATATCACACAGGCACTGAATATTCATTGTGTTCACATGATTAAGTACCAAATCAATAGATATGACTAGTGGACCAGTTAGAATTTATGCTTTGCCTTATAAATACGAAGAAGGAAGTCATATCTGATGTACAGTTCAGCCTCCCTCTTTGAAGAGTTGCTGTGACTGACATGGCTGGTGATCACAATGGAAATAGGGGAGAATGAGTAATTCAATGAGATCTCTGCATTTAGGATTTCAAGTAACCAAAAGGGACTGTTGCAATATGGGGTGAATCTGCAAGGCTTTGTCATGGAAAAAGAATAATGGGACTTGAAAGAAATGCAAAGGGGCATTGCTCCTAAAGCAGCAAACCCTGGAATCTGTCCCCTGGCAATGGGCAGCAGGAAGCAGTGGAGCTCAGATGCTAGTCCTATACAGCACCCAATGCACAGTGCATGTGGAAAATAAGCCAATAGAGAAAGGAGAAAGCATTTTTCCAAGTGCAAATCATACATGCTCACTATGTCTTCCTAGGGAAAAGAGTCTGCCAATGGAGCAGGATGAAAGAAGGGAACCTGTGGTGATATTCCTGTTCAGGCTCATTGCAGAGAGCAATGTTTTCCATTTCACTATCTCACATAACAGTCTCTGGCTCTGTCCATGACACAGACCAGAAGCACAAGCAACACTCTGCGAGCCAGTGCTGCTCTCTGGTCCCTGCCTGGCCTGCAGTCTCCACTGCTGCTACCACTTCATGCATCCATCACCAAAATCACAGCAGTAAAAGAGGGAACACACTTGACTAAAACACTTGTAGCCTTAACGCCAGGGTGAAACAACTTCCTAAGCCACAAGCCATGCTGCTGGCAGCTCAGCTTGCTGGGAGCAGGCAGTGTGTGCATGTACATCATTAATAAAGGAGCAGCAGCTCCTTGCCATGTTCTGGGATTTCGTTCCCAATTTCAATAACCTGAAAGGCAGAAAATCCCCAACCATGCCCAAATGCTTTGCACATTGAAAGAAGTTCAGAGTGTACCAGCGCTGCTGAGGAGGCAGCACACAAGCCATTTGGAACCAGGGTGGCCCTGCTTGGGCTGAAAAGCTCTTCAGCCTCCCTCCTACATGACCCACAAGTGATCTGCAGCCCCCACATTATTACCAGCCCACTCTTTCACAGATGAGGCAGATCCTCCCTGACCAGGAATCACTGTTGGAGCTAATAGGGCTGTCTTGCAGCGGAGTTAATTAGCCTGGGTTTAGCACTGCTGGCTGTGTGGCCTCCAGCTTCCAATCCAGTCATTGGAATTAAACTTGAGCTGTGCACTTGCAGTTCAGAAACAAAAAGTCAATAACAATAATTAATACACCAAAATCACTGCTCTTGTTCAAGTCAGGCGATGTTAACTGAAGGGCTACACCAAAGCAACCCCAGCAAATTTGCTGTCAGCACTGGATAAGGGACATGGGGCAAGAAGCAGATGCAAGTGTTATATCCATGGTAATCTAGACATGATTTACTTGCCCTGGATTGCTCTTTAGGACTCTTCATCAGGGGTTGTAATGACAGGACAAGAGATAATGGGTACAAACTTAGCATAAGTTCAGGTTAGCTAGAAGGAAGAAGTTCTTCCCTGTGAGGGTGCTGAGGCGCTGGCACAGGGTGCTCAGAGAAGTGATAAATACTCCATCCCTGGCAGTGGTCAAGACCAGGTTGGACAAAGCCTTGGGAGACATGGTCTAGTGTGAGGTGTCCCTGCCTGCAGCAGGGGGTTGGAACTGGGTGATCTTAAGGTCCTTTCCAACCTAAACCGTTCTTTGATTCCATGATTTTCCTTGTCCACAAACCACAGCTACAACTTCTGTCATCTCCAGTCCCACCACGGCTTCAGCAGTGTGAGACCTCTGCTCTTTTCACCCAGTTGGGATCATAGACATTACCTGACAGTTTCTCACGCCCGTTTTCCTTTGACTATGATGTTGTGACTTTGGTTTTCAGATACAGTTGGAAGCTTTGGCTTCCATTGGAGCAGTTGGAAATGTTTTCATTTCTCTTGTTACTGCGGAGCAGAAAGGGCTTTCCAAGACTTGGAGAAAGAAATCGCCTCGTGTTTGCACAATCCCCCACAGAACCAGGGCCCGATCTACAGAGCAGATCACTACAGCGTGACTCACCACACAGGAATAAGCACACTTTAAGGTGGCTTGATTGGGAAATCACATTAATATAAGCAGGAGTTTTGCTGAATACATTAGAGCAGCAAAGGAACCACGGCACAGGGAATCTTGTCAAACACACACTTTCAAATCACCTGCAGACCATTAGCCAAAGTACTAGTGCAAACCTGTGGAAAGGATTTATACAGCCTGAAAGGAGATAGGCACCCAGAGGAAAAGCTCTGGAATGTTTTTCCTTACTGCACCAACACTGGCTGCCACGAAATGCAGTACCAAATACTGAGTGGACAGCCCCAAGAGCACCCAGTGCTTCGCATTGCTTGACTGTGCTGTATGTATTTCTCAGCTTTCCTACCCTTTCTGCAAGGAGAGGAGAGGAATGTGCTGCCCCTGACTTCAGCCATTTCTCCCTTTCTAAAGTCAAGACGATGCTATAAGTCACGTTGTTCCTCAGGAAGCTGCCACACACACAGAGAAGCACCCTGAGCAAGCTGCATGATCCTCTAGATGCAGCAGTGATCCAGCCTCACCCTGTGATCCTCGTAGTATCCTGTGCAGAACTGAACAGCTTGCTTTAGGATCAAGAGCAGAACTTCCTAAGAAGCCACCAATGAGTCATGCATACCTATAGTGGAGTTTATTAACTAAGCTTATTTCAAACCACCAAGGCATCTAGATGTGCTATAAAAATCTCCTTCAAGCACCGTGGCCAGGTTTTCTGGTCACATTTCTCCATGGCCATGCAGTGAGGTCTGTTTGCTGGGATTCCAGCTGGTCAGCAGGACATTCCCTTGCAGCTCACATACACACACACAATCATGCAGCCCAGATAAAGCAAACTGCCTTAACACTGGTTCCTCCCTTGCCTTTCCATAGCCCTTAAGAGCCACTGCAGAATTCATAAGATGGGGGGAGAAAAAGGATTTCTCCCACAAGGCAGTAATACAAGACAAGCATATAATAGATTTTTATAGAAACTGAGGAACAAAATGGATTCTGATAGGTAACTGAGGGAGGCGTAATACTCAAACACCAAGATCCCAGGTTTCTGTGGGGAAGTGACACCTCTTCCAAAGGGCAGAACCAGGACCGCACAAACAATGCAGCCAGCCCTGGGATATCCAAAAAAACAGGTCAAAGCAGGAATTCCCAGATATACCTTACTCCTGCACTGCTGGCACCTGCACATGTGCAGTATCAGCAGCCTCACACACTATGGATGACATTAGGTGTGTTCACCAGCATCCTTCCCCTCTTTACTGGGGTCTGTATGTCATTGCCTAAAGAGGCAGCCCTCATTTAAGCAGTAGCATCAGCAGTGTCAGTGGCATCAGGACTCAAATTGCTCATCACCATCACACCATGGCCTGTCTGGGATTTAATTTTCCCCAGGGGACAGAAAGGTGAAGGGAAAACATGCACCAGTTTGATGCCTCATGTCTCATGGGCTTGGTTACTCCCTGGAGCACAGCTCTCTGTCATTGCGGTGTAATAAAATAACTCCAAGTCCTTGATATTACAGCAGTGTCCTATGACATCAACTCCTCTCTGCCAAGGCTGTAAGATACATTCTCACCCTGGAAAAAGCCAACGGGATCAGTCTGGCTCCTGCCCCAAGTCCTGACTAGCATGTCTGGGAGTCATCCTTCCCCTTCGTTTTGCTGCTTCCCCTTCCTACATCTCCTTTCTTTGATTTTTCCATGAACCCCATGTGTTTTTTCAAGCACACACAATTCTGCTCTCTCCTCTGTCAGCCCAATCCCATCTCTGTCCTGTTCCTCAAATGCACCACCTCTTTCAAATGGAGTTTTGATTAGTCTGGGATTGAGCAACCCTGGCCATCTGCTGCTGTCAGAAGAGGGATGAGGCACCACACCATAAATGATCTCTTCTCTGGTGCCCTCCAAGGAAAGAAGAGAGGCCAAACAGCCTGGTCCTTACTCAAGCTCACCCGCAGGTTTCACCCCTCCATCTGGACACTTGTCACAATCTCAGTATTGCTCCAAAAGGTCTAGTTCAACCAATTAGAGCAGAATGTGGGGTCTGCTCTGGTTTGTATGTTCCAGTACAATAGAGAAGCTTTGCTTTTACTGATGAACCTCACACCCCAGGCAGGATAGTAATTATGTTTAAAGTCCTGTTTCAACTCCCACTGATGCATCTATTTCTGGAAAGATGCTTAGTCTTGTTGTTTAATTCCAGATAAGTTAGAGTGTGAAATTCTAACTACACAAGCTACTTTTAACTAGAGAACTACATTGTGCCTCTCTTTAGCTGGTGAAAATCAGTGCAATTTCATTTTCTCTGCACTTTGTATCAGCTGAGAATCTGGCCTCTCAATACTACGCCACATTATGCTTTCAGCAAATATTCACTTTCATACATATTTAGGTTTCTCCTGCTGCTCAACACCTTGGATATGCTGATCCAACTGGAACCCAATGAGTCACCTCTTCTGCAAGGAATGAAAATTGGAAAGCTGGAGGAAGGTGAGGCAAGGAGAGGGTGAGAGGCGACAACACCCCTGAAACAAACAAAGCAAGAAGAAAAGAGCTACCCTACAAAGAACAAAGCAAGAATGACTGAGGTGGGATGAGACAGTGGCAGTTTTCCTTCAGACATCCACGGTCCTGTATCAAATTCAACATGGTCTGGTTATCACTTTGAGCAACGAGACTATTACATACATCAAGCTGTGGGGCAGTAGGGGCAGCTCATGCACTTGGGCCTTTGTGAGTGAAAGAATCTCCTTTAAAGCCTGGCAGGGCTTTCTGGTTCCACTTGCTGAGACTGCTGCCTGCGTGCTTTGGAAAATTAGCACTTTAAAGCAGGAGGTTGTAATCCCAGACAAGGCTGAATTTGTTTCCAGTAACTCTGATGTTTGCCAGGTTTAAGTTTAATGACATTTGGTCTTGCACAGGGAAAACCTTCCTGCCTTGCAATGTACTATTACAAATGGGATGTCTCCAGGGATGCTTGCCTCTATTGCTACAATTCACAGGGTATTTCCCTGGAAAGCTGCAGACCTGCCTTGCATTCCCAGCTCTGCTGTTGATTTGCAGGGTCCTCACCTACCCATAGCATATCTTTATCCCATGATGTCTTTTGGCCAAGCAGCACCATATCTGGGGGTCTGCCAGCCTCAATATAGGCTGGAGCCTGTGCCATGGGCACAGTGTCAATGTGTGATGCCTATTACACACTGCCCTTCTACCCTCTCTCCTACCAGAGGTCACTTCTTTCTTTCCTATATATTCCAACTTCCTAAATAGTCATGCTAGAAGCACAGAAGAGTGGTGCAGCTGGAGCAAAGAAGAGCGTGGGGACAAGCAGGGAATCACTGCCACGATCCCCCAAAAAACAGCCCAAGAGTCTGCGTAAGCTTTGTGCAAGTGCTGTTATCCTATCACTCATAGCCTCCAGGATCACCTCCCCTCAAAGACCAGTCTAGTGGAGCAAGCTCCAGCCTCACCAGCACGGCCAGGATGCAGCACCAGCACTTCGGGATCAGTTGTTCAGGCCCCCCTGGAAAACAATAGGGATAACCATGTGAGCTGTGGCCCTTGAGAAGAGCTTCTTCCAACAGACTAGCAAGGAAATGAGATTTCAGCCAAAGCTGGATGAGATGAATCCCAGCTGATTTGCCCAATGCATCCTTGCTGAAGCAGAGTGACTTCTGCACTCAGGTTTGCTCTTGACCTGTGTGATGAGAGCAAAGCACATTGACCGGAGAGCGACAGCACCTAAACCACTGCTTTATCTGCTTTGACCTTTGCTTCCTGGGAATCTTCTTGGCAAGCTGCAGAACAGACTTGCTCCCAAGCCATGCCCAGAAATAGGACGCTTATCAGAGCGGGGCTGCTCTCACCTTTTAAGGTGAACCATGGGGCCAGCATGGCCTCTCCTTTTTGACAGGCAAGTTTTCTTATCAAAAGAAAGCTTTGCCTTAAGAAGTTCCACAAATTTCGTTTCAATTTGATTTAGATACAGCGCTTTCTCCCTTTGGGTTGTGAGAAGTTTGATGGGGGTTTTGTGATGGTGCTTTCTCAGCTGAGCTGTGCTCCAAAGGAAAACTAAACAAGTCTCGTCTACAAAAACAGGCTGTACTTGCTTTGCTCCTACTACAGGCTTTTGACAAGCAGGTAAGCAGAGCAGACACAGAGTACAGCGCATGGTGTGGGTGAGAGCTGCTCCCTTGGCTGACTTCTGTTTATACATCTGCAGTCCTGCTCTTGGGTTAAATCACCATGTTCCCTTTCCTTCCCTGAGTAAAGGCAGATAAGAGCACTGCTTCTCTCATTCCCCTTATCTGATGAATGCCCTCTTTGGTTTGCTGAACATTCTTCTCTTAACTGGCTTTGACACACTGGTGGCAGAGGGTCAAGGGGAAGACAAGCGTGTTTGCAGAGCAGAGGGGCTGGCTGATGCCTTCCCACTCAACTCATGTATATATTTTCCCCAGTTATGGAAAATAGATGGAATTTTTCCCCCCACTTTCAGTGGTTATCACTAGGTTTCAAAAACTGAGCAACTTTCACACTTGGTAGATTTGGATCTGCATTAGGGTTAGAAATTGAGTCTCTGTTTTGTGAGCCACATAAGCAGTAATACACTAACAGCACTGCGAAAATGCTGTCCTCTGACACATGAAATTAGTTTATTTATTGGCAGAAATCAAAACAAACCATTCTGAAGTGGAAATATTCTTCTGCCCATTCCTGAAGCCTACCACACCACTCCTGTTCACCATCTGTTTAAACCTCCATTAAATGGTGGTTCCACACGAAAACAGAACACATCATCCTCTATAACACAAGAGTTGTGTATCTGCTCCTAAACAGAAATACTAAGTTTTAAAAATTACATCTCATTGACAGCATTTGTTGTAGGCTGTAAACTATTTTAGTTTTACTGAAGTCCTAGCAAAGGAAGTACAAGGTGCAACGACTCTTCATGTGCTTGTTATAAATGACTTCCATTATGCAAAAAGATCTGTGAATATGAATTGTTCTTTCTTTGATGAATGGGTGATTTTAAATGATTGTTTTGCAAAAGACTTCCCTGAAACAATGCTTCCTTCAGCTTCTCCCAAATATGAGCCTAAGGACAAAGAAGCTCTCTTCATCCCAGCACACTGGGGTGCAGCACCAGCTGTCAGAGACAGACCCTGAAAGTTTGCACCCACCATGACAAGGACTAATTCCAGTCCTCTTAATCCATTGCTGAAGTATCTCCCTCCCACAAGGAGTCAGATATTTAGGGCTAAGAAAGTTGGGGCTGTTCAGCCTGGAGAAGAGAAGCTGCGTGGAGACCTCAGAGCAGCTTCCAGTGTCTGAAAGGGGCTACAAGGATGCTGGAGAGGGGCTCTTCATCAGGAACTGTAGTGATAGGACAGGGGGTGATGGGTTCAAACTGAAACAGGGGAGATTTAGGTTACATACAAGGAAGAAGTTCTTTACTGTGAGGGTGCTGAGGTGCTGGCACAGGGTGCCCAGGGAAGTGATAAATGCCCTCAGTGTTCATGGCCAACTGGATGATCTTAATGTCCTTTCCAACCCAAACCATTCTATGATTCTATGAGCCTCTCCCAGCAGAGTTATGGAGGGAACATTTTGGCTAACTTCAGACAGACTTCAAATCTCTGAATTCTGCAATTCTCAAAGCCCAACCTTTTCCGTGCAAACTACAGCACAGAAACCCAAAGGAAACCTTGAAGACAGGACCTATCCATTTAACTATTTCTGACTTAGGTCTTATCTGGTTTTCTAAACATACCCTCAGGCAGAAAGGTCACTCTTTTATGCCACAGTAGAAGAAATACCTTATCATTGCCCTACTCTTCATTGGTTTCCCGGAAATATCTTCTGCCTGTGAGTCACTGCCTTTGAGCTCAACATAATCACACACATTCGCTGAATGCCCTTTTCCAAGCAACACTCAACTCTGCGCAATGACAAATTCAGTGAAGAAACTGAAAAACATTCTTTCTTCTATGAAAAAGCAAATTTGCCAAAGCAAAGCTATTGAGTGTTATCTCCATTTGTCCTCCCCCTCCTCCAAGATTCCCATTTGAGGCTGACTTAAGAATCTCGGGTCAAACTTTGCTCTCACTTACACCCACCTAGAAGCACTTCACTAACCACAGTCTTGAGGTGCTTGCCTAGAGAAAGCAACAGGGCTTGAGGAAAGAAAAAGCTTGCTGAAGTCTTGGGTTTGCAGGCACTGCTGCAGCACCACTCACTCCATCTGAGCTTGCCCAGGGAGCACGGAAGGAGGAAAGCAACTACAAACCTCCTTACATGAGGTCCGGTGTTCATCAAACCCCAGGGACAGAGCAGATTCTGTGCCCTGACTACACTGATGCTGGAGTATTCTCATTGAACATTTTGCTGTCACCTTGTACCTCTGAGAACCACTTTTCAAGAAGCTCTTAGGATGCCATCACTTCCACCTCTTGGAGGGTCTCTTTCAGAGTGGGACTTGCAAATCTCACATCCCATCAAGCTGGAGAGCACTGCTGTGTCCCTGCATGGAGCTGAGAAGAGGATGCAGCCTCAGCTCTGCAGGGAATGACCTATCTCACTAGTCTTGGGACCATGCTGCTGCCCCAAGAAGGCTACCAGCTTGGGGGAAGGCTCCTAGGACCCACTCCAGTTGCTGCAGGCACTGGAAGAGTTTTGTCTGGAAGTTTTCTGAGTCTACAATTAAAGTTCTCCATTTCACCCTTTTGCACAACATGATTTAAAGACCAGATCCCACCCAGACCCAGCTCATACATTTCTCTCCAATGGGGTATCTGTAGGACAGCATCACTGCAGTATCACTTTCTGTGAATGCTTTTTGGGGGGGATGAAGGCCCCTTTGCACCCAGAATCACTGGAGGTCTGAACCAATCAGACCTCTGTCCTTTTCCAACATTCCCATAAGTATCCACTCTGCATGGCAGCACTGGGTTGCAGGCACCAGCCTGCTGTTCCCGACAAGGACCCAAACCTCCAGCTCAAAAGGGCTGCTTCTACTAAACAGAAGAAATCCTGCATCTGTGACATTTGCCTGGAGGATGCTGAGATACTGCCATAAACTACCTTCACCATACACAGCAGGCAGGGAAATGTCACTAACAGCTGGGTTTGTGCTGCCTTCTTCAATGGTAAAGTAATAAACAAGAGAAGACCTCTCCCTCTCAGGGACATGCAGATCTCCAGGTTGCACTGCACAGCATGCCCAGAGAAGCTGTGGCTGCCCCATCCCTCGCAGTGTTCAAGGCCAGGTTGGATGGCGCTTGGAGCAACCTGCTGTAGTGGAAGGTGTCCCTGTCCATGGCAGGGGGCTGGAACAGGATGAGCTTTGAGGTGCCTTCCAACCCAAACTTCTATGGTTCCCACCTAAAATCTCTCTGTGCACAGGATGCAATTCCTCCCTCTATGAAGTGTCATCAATAAGCAATTGCCTCCAAGTCGAATTGGAAACAGAGACTGGACATAAGAGACTGTCCCAGTCCCCGAGTGAGCGCTGTAGGATCCTGCAGAACTGATTCTTGGCCTTTCCCTCACAGTTACAGGCTGGGCTTAAGTACATGTCCTTTACTTTCCCAGCATCAGTCTGTCTAGAGGGGTACAGAGACAACCTTGGGGAGAGCTGGAATAAGCTTTAGCTATATCAAGCTATATTTTAGGACAGAAGTCTGCACCCAGCGTGACAATGCGCAGGCTACATTTCCCACACCAGAAAGTAGCTGTTTGATGAAAACTGGAACTGCTGACAACAGTGACAATAAAAAGCCATCTTAGTCACTTAAATTACACAGTGGCAGGCTCAGATTCTCACAGTGAGAAAAGGAAAAGTGATGATTTGGAGCATACAATGAAAGCAGCACTTTGCTTCTCAAAATGGATTCATTTTCTTTGAGATTAAGCCAGTATCCTGAGCTGCACAACATGTGCTAATGTTACCTGACACGTCCAGCTTATATCAACAAAGTGGTCATCGAGTAACAGCATAATACTGTGGCTTTGCTTTGAAGCACTTGCCGATATGTAAGTTACAGCTCAGCTCTTCGAAAATGCTTTTTCTTGCTACAGTGCCCTTGAGCAACAGAGTTGGCTTCAGCCTTCATTTATGTTCCCATCCCAAGCACACCACAATGCTCAAGCTGGCCTATGTGAGCCAGGCTAAGGAAGGGCAGCCACTTGGCCAGGAGGTGGTCATGGACCCAGGCAGCCACAGCTCTCAACTCTCCCTGCTTGCAACATGGATTTCTCAACCTTGATAGTCCATGGAATAAGATGAAAATCCAGAAAACTATATTGGTGTCTACAGAAAACCCTCACCTCGAGGCACTGCTTAAAGATTCAAACCTGAAGGACACTTTTAGGCATAGGGAAAATAAAGAAAATAATTATTTTAGCAATATCTTTTATAAAGCATCCTCAAAAACACAGCATCATAGCTTCTTGCGGATGGATCATTACTCTTCATCAAGGACTGTAGCAATAGGACAGGAGGTGATGGATTCAAACTGAAACAGGGGAAGTTCAGGTTAGATCTAAGGAAGAAGCTCTTTACTTTGAGGGTGCTGAGGCGGTGGCACAGGGTGCCCAGAGAAGTGATAAATGCCCCATCTCTGGCAGTGTTCAAGGCCAGGTTGGACAGAGCCTTGGGTGACATGGTCTGGTGCGAGGTGTCCCTACCCATGACAGGGGGTTGGAACTGGATGAGCTTAAGGTCCTTACCAACAAAAACCCATCCTAAGATTCTATGCTCTAGCAAGTGACAGAGCCCTGCCACCAGCTGGATTCCCATACCTTCAGCAGGGTGGTGCGACAGCCGTGGCTGTACCATGTGCAGTACCTGAATGTCTCAGCCCTGTCACTATGTGCAAGACTCGGCTCTCACTTCCCAAAATCAGTGGCAGCACTTCGCTCCAAGTGCAGTCCACACTCACATCCCACAGGTACCTCCTGTTCTGGGGAAGCTTGCTTCATTTCTGCTGCAATAGCAACAACTACTGCAGGTGCATTTGAGAGCAGCAGTTACATTAGCAGAAGGCAAAGGGAAACCTTGGGATGCTGCAGATCCTAGGGATGTATTAGTTATCTCATTGCCATGGCAACAATTCTTGGTGCCACTGTCCCCATGCAATGAAGGCAAATGTCATTGTGCCATGTCCAGGAACATGTTTCCTGTGCATAAAGAGTGGCTGCTGCTCCATCAGCCTTTACAGTCCTCACTGGGGAAAAGCTTGGCTGGATCCATCAGCTCTGCAAAACTCATCACCAGCACAAGCGCAAAAAGATCATTAAAGCATTTGGGGGATTCCCTCACCTCCTGAAACATCTGCTACCTCCAGAGGTGCTTGTACTGGCAGCAGCTTTAGAGCAACAAAAGCAAATGACAGTTGACAAAGCCTGTAATTAAATCACAGGACTTTTTGATGCAGGATACTGTTATGGCCAAAACCATAAATAAGCTAACAGAAAACTTCGGGAGAATCATGGAGTGCATCTCCACCACACTACCACATGCTGGTCTGTGGGACAAGGCCATTCCAGAACACCTCCTGCCCCACAAATCTCCCATGAAACACATGGTGTGTGAAGCATCCCAAGACCTGGGCTGCAGGAGCCTCTGCTCCCCACCCAGGGTATCACCCAGGCACCCACAGCAGCTCAAAGCTGGGCTCCAACTGCAGGAGTGGCAGCTCAGGTACTGATCCACATTGGAGGTGCCACCAAGGTAACACTGGCAAGGACACGCTTTGGGTCCCGGGGGAATAAAGAGTACAAAACGGGGACAAGAGAAAAGGGGGAAATCTAGGTTTAGAAACAAGTTAATCCTCTTCCTCCTTTAAAGAAATTCAGGCAGTGATTTGCAGTTGCCTTTGCTTCTAATAATGACTTTATTTTTTTACAGGCTGACCCAGAAAAGACATTGATTTTAACATGCAGTTGAGTTGTAATGAGGATTGGGTTGAAGAAACAAATTAAACAAGGCATTATCAATGTAAACCTTTTTCCGCTCTGACTCAGCCAGCCGGAGCTTTACCTCATAGAAAAACTTAGGCTACTTGCAAATTTATCAGGTTTAATGTAGTATTTTCTCATCGTCACACACTGTAATCATGTGTGCAGATGCAATTCTAGCTGTGAGGAGCACTCTTCAGCGCATAGCATGGCTTGTTCTTAGCCTCCAAGTCAAGAACTTAAGGATTTTCCCCCTGCTATTGGCAAAACACCGAAGGAAAGCCCATTTTCTGTGCAGAGCAATGGCTTCCACGAGGGCATGAACACACACAGCAGCAACACAGTTGAAAGGAAACGCTTGCAAAAACCTACTTTCTCAACCCCAAACTAGCTCTAGAACTGATTTATTCTTGTTCAGGTGAACAGCCCTTGAATCTACTTCCAGGCCTATGGAGGAATGTTCGGAAGGTAGTGAGAACCAGAGAGCCCAGCTAGTTTGAAAAGTCTCCTCTAGCTCTAACCCAAAGCTCTTCCCTTGCTTCCCCAGAATTAAAGCAGGGAAAGGTCACTTCTAACTTGATCCCTGAAAAAGCAATTTCACCACCACAAATGCAAACGCACACCTTACTGAAGCCGAAACTCATGGGAGTAAGGAAGGAATGACCTCTTTCCAGCAGCTTTGTGAATTATTCTGGATCCTACACCTTCTGCAAAGCTGTGTGACTGCCCACAGAGCTCAGTGTGTTCAGTGGTTCCTTCTCCATAAGTGGTGCAGGAGCTCCAACAGTGACTAACTATGGCAGTGCCACATCTTTACCATGAGGCTGAAATCCCTTCTCTGACGACAACTTGCTCTCCCGCTTGTCTTCACTGAGCCATCTCTTGCCTCACTACTGCTTTTCTAGAGTTGCTCATGTGCGAGTCTGGTGCATACATATGTCCATAGCCTTCTATCATGCTATAATGAGTTGTCTCACACTGTAGCTTCCTTAAAGCTGCTAAAAGGAGTGTTTTAAATAAACACTGAATGTAGACGTGAGAGTGAAGATGATGATTTTTGTCTGGAAGGGAAAAGCAAACTCGTGTTCATAAGGAAGCATCTTCTCTTCTTTAGGCTGAACCAGCCCAGCTCTCTCAGCCTGTCTCCATAGGAGAGGTGGCCGATGTGGTTTCAGACACCAAAGACAAGCGGTTGTGTTTCTGGAAGCACCAGATGCTGCCCCTACATCAGCAGTTATCAAAAAGGGCTAAACAGGGCTCTCTAAAGAAACAAACTTGTAGCATTTCCTATCTGCCTACAGTAGGGCAAAGGCTTCCTCACCAATGAACCCTTGAGCAATAATTTGAGTAAGGCAGAAAGGATGAAAGAGAAAACTCAAAATTACAGATTCCTTATTATAATCAAATTTATTTAGAATAGAAGTGAATCTGAGCCCTGGACTAGCACCTAGACACCCTCAAAGTATGGGTGCAAATATCAGCTTTAAAGGTTCAAAGTTGATGGTACTTCGATCCAGACTCTACAAAGGATTTAATTTGAAGTGGAGAATTTCCCATTCAAGAGCTTTTATAGCTGTCACTTGTCTCTGTTTGCATGGCTCTGCAGCTCCCTGGGGCAAAGCACTCTTAATTATAAAGTAGAAGGATAGCTCAACACAGAGTTAGTCCACAGAGTCATTTGTACACGTGGAAGAAATCCCTTCTCTATCCTAAATATCAGAGCTGCTGAGGGCATACCTGTCCGGCAGCGGCACTACACTGAGTTCAACCGGTCTCTATAGAGGACACAGCTTCACTTCTTGAAGTGATCACTGCCACAGATCCACCAGCCCCATGAGGCTTCCTTCCAAGTGAAATACATAAAACGGGCACTTTCTCTCAATTCCCTGTTCCATGGGAAAGTAACTGCATTTTAAGTGATTACGTATTTCTTTTGACCTGTGACGTAAGTGAGCTCTCAAGTAACAACTACCAACTGAGATATTTAAGATCCTTTGTCCCCCATTTAAAACAAAGCAGACAAGCAAGCCTGCATCCTGCCAAAGCCTCCGGGAAACAGGGACAGGCAAGAGGAACGGTGCAAATCAATCTGCATTACATTACCTCAGCAAAAAGACTTGAAGGGACTACGGACCATATTCATTAATCTTGTATGCTGCTGCTCTGTGTCATCCCACATTGCACCAGGAGGCGATGAAGCAGCAGCCACTGCCAGGACATGGGCCAGGGGAAAGAAAGAGGGGAGATGGACAAGATTCCTCACCATGAGCAAGCGGGAAGAAAGGGAAGGAAACATAGAGCCCAGCCCAGGTTCTTCCAGGTAAGCAAGAGCTTTGCTGTGGCTGACAAGACAAGCGCCTTTGAGTCAAGTGGTTCCTGACCTTTCTGGGGGGCCAGGAGTCAGTCCTGCGTTGGACCAGTCTTGCCCATGCTGGAGCAGCATAGCATCATCACATGCCCCAGTCAAGGTTTGTGGGTTTACAGCTCCCTGAGGAGTATGATGGAGAGGGTCAGCTTGGAAGCATGTCCAGGAACAGCAGGAACCCATGAGGGTTGGCCAGGGCATGGTAGGAGAAGTGACCATTCTCCAGCAAGGGCTGGACTCTAGACAGCGAGCATGCAAAGGGAAAACACCTTGCATGTACCCAAACCTCTTAAAACACAGGATCCCACCTTGCCACTTTATCTGAGCTTCATTTTAAAGGTGATCATAGCCAACAAGAAGATCCCCACATCCACATTAGGCTTTTAGTATACTGAAGTCTATATGCTGCTAGCATCAGCGCTGCTCCCAGCAATAGGAAGGTGGATTTGTTTATCTAGGCAGGGAGCATTTCACCTCCCAGTTCCAAACAATGCTCTCTTTATTGGGCCAGGGACCCAGGAAGCAGTTAACCCCTGGCAACACAAGCTGTCCCAATTAAGAACTAAATCAATCTGTGCACACAGCCCCCCCCAAATGATTTAACTGCCCCCTGGGTTGAATCCTGGCTAAATCTGACACACTTGCCAGTGTCCTCCTTTCAACACATAGTCTGCCTCTTTGTTTGCAGCTGCCACAGTGTGAACTGCTCCAGGTTTCTGCCTGGAGTCGTGCTTCTATTCATGTGCCCATGGCATTAGCATAGAGTCATACTGAAGGTAGCTGTATTTGAGCTTTCTGAAGCAGAAAATTTCTAGCTGTCCTAATCTGGGGCTGCGGGTAGCAAGCAGGAGGGGGTAAGCACACAAAAAAGTGAATAAAAAATGGAGTACTCGCCCATAAACCAGCTCCTGTGTGATGCTTTCAGTTCAAATCCAGTCTGACATCAATACTTGTCTTCACTTCCATAGAGAAAACAAATATGCTGAGATTCAGTGTATGATACAAATGTGTAGGTTTGTTCTAAGCTGGATTAAACTTATAATGGGCAAAAACTACTGGCAAAAGTACCAAGCTCTAAATCCTTAACTCTAGTAAATGTGAGGCCAAAGTTGCAAATACACCAAGAAGTCACCTGGATAAAGAGACATCCACCCTCTGTGCTACACAGGCACTCTTTGAAATGGATAAGGGGAGTCAGAAGCATCAAAGGAAAGTGCTTTCCAATACCTGGCATCATTTCACATCCCTGCCAAGCTCAGAGCAAGTACTGGAAGCTGGGGCTCTCTCCAGAATCACCATCCAGCATGTCCTTGCTGCTGGAAAACTGAGCAATATTCCATAAGCTATTTATTCAGTCAGTGATGCCCTCTTTCGTTCATGGAAAACCTCTAGGATTCAGCATTCTCCAACACACACACATCCAAACCCAGCATTTACCTTGTCTGTCCCTCCAGCCTGTCCATAGGCACTTTTTGGCCTGTCTTGACCATGAAGAACCCATTATGGTGATGACCACATACACTGAGCCATGTACGGTCTTGGCACATTCATTTCCACGTGAATACTAATTACACAAATACCAATATACTAATGAACACTAACACACCTAACTAAGGCATAATTTTACAGCTGTTTGTTATACCTCCATGTTTTCTTCTCTGGGGATTTTGTGTCAATCATTGACACTGCAGTGACATCCTGTTACAAAATACAGGGAAATCGGAAGGCCATGAGAGGCTTTCCTATTCCACTTGGAAGTGGAAGAAAAGTACCAGCAGCAAAGTTTTCCACATCATTCCACTTGGTGCTATTAGCCAAAGCTCTAACGCCTCTCATTAATCAGCTTTGAAAACCAATAAATTGGTAGTATGGAACCTGTACTCCAAGAGCTACAGAAGTAAGCTGGTACTACACATCATATACTAACAAACAACTCCAGAAACCACATTCCTCCTTGTCACCAAATATTACTGCATCAACCAATGGGAAATTCCTTCCCTTCAGTAACCATGGAAATGTTTACACGTTGCCAAAGCCCCGCAATTATGGATTTCCCAATAGTTTCCCATGTGATGCAGGAACTCTGTGTATCCTGCACAGAAAATCAGATCTTTGTGGCACAGAATGCAAAAATGGTCTTTATTTATCACAACAGAAAGCGATAGTTTGTCAAAAAACAGGACGCAGAATTACTCAAAATCAATATAAGACTGCCACCAGCTTGTAGGATGCGCCTTATCTGCCTTGTTTCAAATCAGAGCCATAGACTGCATCTATCACAGGTTGTGAAACCAGGCGATTCCATTTTTGCAGTGTGAAGCTCTCACAGTTATGAATATGGATGAGGCTGCAGGCAGCAGGGCCTCTGTGCAACCCATCAAACGCTGCTGGAGCAAGCTGAATGGAAAAGACTCTGTCAAAATTACTTTGGCCCCTGACCAGCTCCTAGAGCTGCTAACCTGAGGAAGCAGAGCATGGCAAGAAGGGCTCATCCCCTGGGTGCTGTGAATGGGGTGAAGCTGTGAAAAGCGTGTCCAGGTGAGTAAAAGAGGGACAATGTGCTCAAGACTGTCCTGGGTGGCATCCCCAGAGCACAAACAGCAGGTTGAGGGAAGAGACCAGTAACCTGGTCTAGTGACTCTATGATCTGCCACAGTCTTCACATAAAAGGAAGCACAGCCCATCCTGGACACACTCACTCCGTTCTCTTTATTCCCATTCTCTCTAGTGTTCCCCTTCTCCTTTGCCTTGGAGGTTGTCTCCAAGGACCTTCCATCACATTCACCTCCTCCCTTTGTTCCTGGTGCCAGCACATCTCCACATGTGCCACAATACCACTCCCTTTAGTCATTCCCACCCCTGCAACAGTTCTAAGCCTGGGAAGAGTTACCCAGGATCACCTTATGCCATCTAGAGAGCACCTTTGAGAGGAAAACACTGTCTCCCTGGTCAAGTTGTTTACTCCTCCAACACAGAGACTTCAGCCTTTCAACAGGAACCACCTCCACCGCTTCTCATCCCAAGTCCTCTGCTGCAGGAGCTGACTCCATTAATTCTCGCAAGCTTATTAAAACTGGGCTAATGCAGCAACCTGACAAAAGAGGGTGCTGAAGGGATCTGTCATCACCAGAGGAGCAGCCCAGCCTGTGCACAGAGGACAGGAACTGCCCATCACCTCAGCTCCCCCCAGCACAACCTGACTCCAGCTCTCCCAGAAGGCACATGGGATTTCTCAGCAATGAACTCTCCAGCAGACTCAGCAGTTGACTCGAGCAAGCGATGCCAATCTATGTATTATTTATCTTTGACACTTTAGATCGCTGCAGTTTAAAAGCACTTCCCTCAATTTCCCTATTTTGCTTCTGCTCGTATCATTATCCTCAGTTCACTTTGAGTTTAATTGAGCCTGCATATGCCAAGTGAAAAACAAATCTTGGACATGCTTGATACCAGAGTTGCCACACTCTGGTTTTGCGAGAAACCATCATTCCACAAATCCTTCAAGCTCTGGGCTGTCCTAGCAAGAGGAATATTGCTGGAGGGAAACACTAATTCATTCTGCTTCTACACATCAGTGTAAGCTGTCAGTAACACACAGGAAACGCTAACCTTCAGCTGTCAGTCCTGACTCCTCTCCATCCAGAAACACTCCTCAAACAGAACAGTGCTGAGCAATAGAACAATGGCGAAAACACCCCTCACACTAAGGCATTTCTTCCCCTTTTACTGCATCCCTTTGGGTGCCTGTTCCTTGCTTTCTGGAAGGTCTGTAAGACAGCTAATTCACTGTCTGCTTTCTTGCTGAAACTAGAGGTGGACAACAGAACTGATCTTCAGGGAATTCTGCTTGTGAAATGATCTTCATGGTCTTTTTACCTTCGGTGTTTTGCTGAATCACTCAGGACTGCCACGGACAACATCCAGACTCTGGCTGTACAGAGCAGCACACACAAAGGCAGCAGCTCCCATTTGTTTTCCTGTGTCACTGTCTGCTGAGATGCGAGACAAAAGAAAACTCAGCTCCTGAATAACTCTTCTTGCCCTGCTGTGTCCCTGACTTCATGACAAGTCTTCCTCTGGGGACAAAGCTCAACAAAGGAGTCATCTGGTCTCACACTGCAGCACATTTACCCAGAACTTCCTAAGGGCTAAAATGATTCCAGATACCACGTTGCTGTCAAATACACCTGGACACCACTAAATACAGACCAGAGGAGTGTGGAAATGCGGTGGATGCTGACTTATTCCACTTACCAGCTGGACAGATCTCTCAGGAGGTCAACAGTGACTAATGAAATGCACTTGTGTGTGTTATTCCATAAAAACACCTTAGAAACATGAAAATCCCAGGTTTGCTAATGAGATACTGTCTGAATACACAGTGTTCTACCACAGAACAAGTCAACCCTGGTGTCTGTCTGTGGCTCCATGCACAGTTGTTTGCATTCACGCACCAGGAAATGAAAAGGCTTTTGGGGATGACAGTGAGCAGTGACTATAGAACCGAAAGCATCAGGATTTGTAAATGTGGAATTAAGCCCTTATTGAATTTTTGATTATTTCTCAATAGCAAATCAGGCAGGTCTCTGATTTAATGTGCTGATTACAGGTGACTCACCTGTTCAGATAAATCAGGCTTTAATCAAAGAATAACAGCCTAAAGCAACATCACTGCTGAGAAATGTGGAAGAGGCTGATGGGGACAGACCTAATACAGCATCTCCCACAACACCCAGCAGACTTATAATGACCTGTGCCATCCACCCTTAAAGGGTTACTGTCCAAAACTTGAATTAAGTTGGGAATAACAAATATGGCAAGATAAACTGAACACCACGTTAATACCACATCCACTGACTTTGCTTACACAGAGAATAAGTGGCCTTGGTGGCATAAGCGCATGCACTTCCTGCATGATCCAAAACACCACGATGTACGCCGAGTTTTGTGGACAGGGAGACCCTTAGCGTGGATAATTTCATAAACAGAGCACAAAGTGAACAGAAATGAATTCTCACACTGGACTGGCCGGTTAAGTCTTCAAGCTTACAGATATTCCTGCATAAGTACAGTAATGTTTCCATTTACTTCAACAGAACAGCTCACAGGCTTTGTATTAAGCCTGCTCTGAAGTGCTTGCGTGCTTTAGTCACACCGAGCATCGTTTTACTGCTAAGATACCCTCGAGTGGCTCATGAATTCAGCAGCCCCTAGATACCACTGCTGCTGTATCTATCACCAACCCTGCATGACATACAGTAATTATAGGCTGCTGTCAGACTAGTAACACCCTCAACAAGTAGAGCTGAGCTCTTGAACATCAGTGCGCCAACCAACCAAACACGGAGCTCCTCTAAAAAAAGAGGAGAGATTAACTGAAAGAAAGCAGGCCAAATCCTGCTCTCATTTACCCCTCTTGGATGGGCTGCATGGATTTGGCTGCCAAGACTATTTGGCAAGTCACAGCCCTCCAGCAGCACGGACTGTCTTCCATGGCTCCTGAGAGCAGAATGCAAGGGAAGGAGCTGAGCTGAAGGGCGCTGTGCTGCTCGCTCTGCCGCCAGTGTCAGGGAAGCTCTGCGCATGGTTTACACTGGATCCCGATGTACACCCATTTATAAGTCATATTCCAGGGCTGGTTGACTAAAAATCCTTATCCAGAAACCCTTCTCTCCCACCAAAGTCACCCAGAAGAGAACAAGGGGGGTATTTTTTTCTTAGTAAAGAGGGAACTATTGTTTTCATCTTCAATAAAAAACAAGGAACAGAGCTTTCCACATGAACACTGAGTAGAGGTTGAACCTGGTAAAGTTTAGTCTAGAGGTGAACTTGAAGCCTTAGAAACCAGTTCCCTGAAGACAAGGTACTGAGCCTGTGTCACTCTCATTCAGAGAGCTGAATCAAAGACTGGAACAACATATTTCATTCAAAGTCTTGAACAGGAACGCAGCCAGGTCTCACCAACTGCCGTGCCAGGAAGTTCTCTGATAGCGTACATTTGTTACTGCGGCTATTCATTTTTCCCTTTTATTGACAGGGATTCCAGGATTTAGTGGGAAACTGACCAGCTGCTGCAGTGGGGAGTATGGATATCACTGGTCTGACTTTGCTCAGACATCTCAGTCAGCCTTAGTGATTTCAGGGTGGTTTGGGTCCCATATGATCCTACTCTCTACTTTTGCACCACAACCTGGGAGGACGGAGGAGCTCAGCTTTGGAAGGTCAAATGAAAGGGTCAAAAATGCACTGGAAACAACCTCGAGGGATTTTGCTGCTCCACAAACAAGTCAGGAGAACACACATCTAGCTCTCCACGTGTGCCTGACCCTGTTCAGATCACTAGAGCTGAAGCAGAGCAGCCATAAACTGGCAAAGGGACAATGGGGAAACACCTCCCTCGAAAACAGTAAGGAGAAGGAAACAGGAGATCATTGTTTTTCCCAGATCAGATCAGCCTGAAGGCACACTTTCAACTCAGCCGGTTGTGCCGAGCACCCCAGACAAGAACCCCCAGGCTGCTGAGGCTGGATAGAAGCAAGGGCAGGATGCCCAGCTTTGTCCCACAGTCCTTGGCTGTGTCCAGTTGTGCCTGGACAACACAGCCCACTTGTCCCTGGGCTGGCTCCAGGTTTCCAACCATTCCCTGATGCTGGGAAAAAGGGGGAGGTCTCGCTGAAAGGCCTCTTTACAAGAAAGCAAAACAGAAAACAAAGCACCCAAGTAGCCATTTAAAGACACTTAATACAACAAAGCAGCTGCAGATAAGGAGAAACAAGAGGGTTTGTCGCTCCAGTTACCCTCCCAGCACTGGGAAAACATTGATGAATGACTACAAAAAGTTGGAAACTTACTTTTGAGGTCTATCAGATGCATGGACTCCGGAAGAGAGGGAAGGAGAGGCAAGAGAGGCCAGCACAGGGACTCACTGACCTCCGGCGATGCACAATCACAGCTTCACTCCCATTGATCCTCAAACCCCTGCAGACCTTTTTGTCTTCTCCCAGAAGGTGATTCACATGGAGGGGGTGGAGTAGGCCCTGTCACATGACCTGCAAGCCCAAATTAGGAAACCCCTTTTAATTACCCTGGTGTAAATGAGCAGGGACTCCCCTTACAGCCGAGCAGCAACGGGTCCCACCGCGGGCACAACAGAAGCATAGACGGGAAGCTTTGCCCCAGTGCCTGCACTGTAGAGGCTCTGGGCCATGAACATCTCACTACAGGCCATGTTAGCTACCAACCACTTGAGGATTTAGGCCTTTTCTTGGGCGAATTTTACACCCTGCAATGTTTGCCTACCCTTGTGAACAAGTAGTATCACAGCTGGTCCCCAGTCCGCACAAGCTGCAGCAAGAGCATCCCCCAATGCAGCCTATGGGGGAGTGCTTTATCCTGTTCCCCCAAACACCAGTTTAATCTCTCAAAGCTGTGGTCTTAGACCCTAATAACATAAGGACCCTTCAAACCTAAACCCTTCTGTACTTAAATTGAATGAGATAGGCTTTCATATACAGTATCACTTTGTGACAATATGCTACAGAGGAGCCATGCTTCTATTTATACAATTATTCTATAGTGTCAAGGGTAACAACAAAAGATGAAGTGATAAAACCAAGTCTAAGCAGGATGTATGCAACAAGGGGTGGTGTTTATGGAAGACAAGACTGTGTAAAACTCAGAACAAGAGAGCTTTGAAGTTTTATTTCCTGTAAATTAGTCAACAGATAACTCAAAGTGTAGCCTGAGAATATATAAACTTAATCCTTTCTCATTTAATTCTTATTAGTCAGATTTGTAAGCCAGTGGTACTATTATTAACTTGATGATGTGTAAATCTGTTTCTTGACTTAAAACAACAGTTGAGTCTTTTTGTGTCTTAAAATGGTCTCTAAAGTTGTGGGGGTTTTATATGTCTATAGCAATATTTGCTTAAAGACCAAGCTGTAAAGAAATGTAGATATAAAAAAAGCTATCTGTATATACAATCCTAGCATGTAAGGCAATAGGAAAGCAATGTTTTTCTCACCAGGAAGTAATTTGACAAATGGAACCCATATTTCTGTAAATAAGCATCTGCCTTCTCATTAGCTTCACATCAACCTACACTGAAATATACATCAGAGAAGTCTGTCAAAGCAGCCACAAAGGAAAAACAAGAGCAGAGTTTAAAAGCAAAGCCTTCAAAAATTGTTATGCTTTTCAAGCCTAAGCAGTAAATAGGACAGGAGAATGACAGCAGAGTCGGCAACAGAATCGCATCACCAAAAGAACTTTCTTTTTTTCTCTTGAAACATAAAACTTCCGTTTGCTCAGCTGTCCACAAGTGGTTTGCAGAGAAGGGAGATAGACACAAGAGCCTGACACACTGTAAAATCACAGCCCTAAGAAATGCAACCAACAGTCCCAATCCAGCTGTCAGCCAGCTATAACAAGCGCAGCAGACACGGTTCATGGACCACAGAGCACCTCAAACCACAAATATTTTCCTTCTTGCTTCTTAAGAAGCAAAGGATGACTCTGGCTTCCAAAAGAGCACAGGGCTGAGGCCAAAGAGAACCTAATTAAAACAAAGAAGTAATGTACTTGGAAATACAGAGCAATCTGTCATTACTGAGCAAGCCCTTGTGTGGCATTGCTGAGTCACCCACAGGTTTGCACAGCAGCAGATGACATTTCTGAGGTCTGTATCTTGCTTGATGATGCTCTGTGACAAGGAGAGAGGGTCCCTTTGGAAATGGGAGAACCCTGTTTTCCTATGGGGCTGACACCCATGCCCAATGACATCCACCTCTCTCCCAGTCAATCTCCTTGTCTCTGCTGGAGTTACCCTCTATCTAATAGCCGGATTTACTCCCCCTCAAGTACAAGGTGTTGGCCTGGGATGTCTGAAGCAAGATTGGGTACAGCACAGGAATTTACACTGGGGGAGGACACTTCCCCTTAAGAATCAAAGGGCTGTGTTACACTTTCCCTGGCTTCCAGTCCCAGGAGAAACTATAAGCAAATAGCGAAACACTTTAAATAGTTTGAAGTACCTTTCACAGGAATCTTAGTGTCTCACAGTGAGACTAAGCAAACAGGGGTATCACTGGTCCGTGCAGCTCCTGCACTGCCTGTGCTAGAGCCCAGGTGTATTTCATAGCTGAAGTAGCAATTTCAACTTGGTTCTTATTAAGAATAGCATTTTTAAAAGCACTTATTTCTGTTTTAAACCCACTGCTATTGAAGGCAAAGGCACAGCTGCCATCCACTCTTACAAGCAGAGATAAGTAATGTCAGATGATGCTAACCTGGATGGTGCAGCATATTTCGTCTCCATGTGGACTGAGTATCCCACCTCAGAAACGTAAAACTACTCTTTCTTCCTCTGAAACGTGCCAAACATCTGATCTAATGTATCAGGGAGTTCTGAAATAATGAGGTATATCAGAAAGTTGGAAGCTCCAGGCTTTTCACCTCTGAGCCAGCCATCACTTCAGATATAGCTTTTCCCTACTATTTCAGCCATTCTATGCTCCTTAAAATTAACGTTTGCTATGCAGTTTGCTGTGATTTTTCGTCATTCTTATCAATATTTCTCTACTGTGCTTTCTCTTTTATTTTCCTGGTGCTGTTAAAATACATCATTTTCCAGCATGTCATTGCATCCTCCATTTAAAAAATGTAACTATAACAAACTGATCACATAGGTCTCACTTTCAAACAGTACAGATGTTGTTTTTCAAGCCAGTCTAATTCCCTGCTTTGGGTCTTTCCCAGTAGTTCCTAACCAACTTTCTTCATGCAGTCTTTTGTGCCTGGTGTTTGGGCAGGAGAACCCAGGGCAGAAGGAGATGCTCCAAACTAAGGTGCAAGCCAAGAGATGAGAACTTAGTCCAGTCAGGCACATGCTCCTCTAGAGCTGCGAAACACTTAAATCCAGACCACAGTATAGCAGCTCACAAGCTTCTACTTGTCCCCACATGGCACCTTTGCTGGATCAGACCCAGGATACTCAGCATTTTACAGTGCTGCTTTTCCTGCCAATGCTGGAGACATTGGACCCGCATCAAGGACAGCTGGCTGCGAGTTTCCTGAAGGTATAAAACATTAATGTCATATGGTGGTTCATGAGGAATTAGTCCAAGTTCTGCACTGAAGGCTTGATATAAGTTGTTCTGGGATCACATTTGCCTCTGAGGACTGGTAACTTCAGCATCTTTCACATGCTTTGGACAAATCAGTCTCTAGTTTGTTGTAGGTAAGAGCGTAGCTCTGTGAATTAGAATGTTGAAACCATGGCTAAGTCCAGGGGTTCCACAGGAAGGGGGTAGTAATCTTGAAGAACAACATGCCTCCACTAGGAACTTCTGTGTGCCTGAAAGCATTACTTTAAATATATGTTACACTCCTTAGAAAAGAAGCTGTTTTTTTCCCTTGCAACTTGATGAGTTTGGGCTTTTGACCTCTCTTTGAAAGCAGTAATGGGCTCCATGAGCAAAGCACGCAGTGTGAAGAAGCATCCTCTGGAAACCTGAATTTCAGTTTCACCAAAATTCACCTCCAGTCAAGTGTTCTATAATCCACTCCTGCTCGATTTCCTGTCTGTATATTGAAGAACAGCTCTATTTTCAACACAGCTGGTCAATCAATCCCAGGTTTCATACCTGTTTTATCCCCCCTACTTAGCAGGAGCAGAAAGGCTTCTGCAACAGCAAGTTCCTTCCCATTTTAGCAGCCAAACTTTCTTTTTGTGTTTCATGCCTTTTTACCACTTAGGGAACCCTCTGGCAACTACTCCTATCCATCCCTTGCTGCACACACAGATCTCTTTTCGATTTCTCTTTCATGACTCCTACTGCATCTTTTTTAACTAGCGAGCTGAAATAATCACAGTCTTCCAACACTATGTTTTAGCCTTATTTTCATACCATATTTACTTTTTATGCTTGAAAGATAAAGTTCAAACTCAAATTGACAATTTGTGCTGCTTCAGTGCAGTGAGACCAATCTGTTGCAAAGAGGGAAGGGAGCAAAGCTTGAAGGGTACTGGGATGGTCCTGCCCAGGAGGGAAATGAACTGGCCACCCAAAAGTCATTATTAATGCCAATTTCCTAAAGTACCACCAAGGGCTACATTTATTACTGCCAATAGAAAATGGCATCGGAAATAACCAGCTGTTGGCAGCCACTCCATGAGCAGCATGACCAATCGCCATGGGAATCCAGGACACAGAAGCAAGACCAGCTGGGCTTCTTAATCCTCTCTGCTGAATAGTTTGAATATTTAAGCTGACTTGAGAGTGAGAGCAGCAACCAGCAAAACCACTGAGCTTTCCTACCTTAGTCCTGAACAAGGAATGGACAATATTATCTCACCCAGAAGGCTGGGAACAGGATGCTTGAGAGACCTAGTGGCAATTGAAATCCGTGAAGTTGCATCAGGAAGGAACTGACCCCAGGGATGTGCTTTGGCACAGATGCTCCAGATGAAGCCAATAATTCCTCACCAAATTGTTCTATCAGCCCAGGCAAACTTAAGCACAGATGTACAGACCTACAACAACAGGGGAACTTGTGGCTTTTCCATGATAAAACACCACAGCACACCGGGAAGCATGGTTGTATGACATGTTAAAAGTTATTCCTGGCAAGCAGGTGATTGGAAAAGTAAGAAGTGTGACTTCAATATTGGTCATGGTCACCAATACCTTTTTATTGGGGCACTAAGTGTTTGCCTGGTATTTGCTGGTTGTTTTGTAGATTATGAGGCCAAGCTGCTAAATTGAAGGTAACTACAGCAAGGTCTCGGTCTAAAAGAAGGATGCTGTTACGTATAGTGATAGACTGGACTTGTGGAGGGCACAAATAGCAGCCCTCTCCCAAAGACCTGCCCTTCCTGTAAGATAATATTAATCACAGAAAGCAAAATTAGAAATGCAATAATTTGGGGTTGGAACTTTAAGGTCCCTTCCAACCCAAACCATTCTGTGAATTGGAAGAGCTATCTAAAAATGCTATCTAAACCTGCCTTGTATGGCATCACATACCTTCACAGAGGGAAGGAAAGGGAGGAACTGATTTCCAAATGCAACAGCTTTAGAGAGGGAAGGGAGGCAGAAAGGCAAATAACTACACTGTCAAGTGGTCTACCCCCTTGTGAGCATGCCTGTCCCTCGAGGAAATTCTGTACTATGCATTGATTAAATACAAGAGGAGTTTGCTTGGAAGCAAAAGCCATTGAAGGATACACGGACATTGTAAAATGCTAGTGGTAGTAAGTGTTATTTGTTGTCAGGTTAAAGTATGCAGCATCTTTACACAACTAAATAAATTACTCCATTATTCATATTTTTACAGCTAGATAAATATTTTAATCCCTGTTTACTGCCAGTAGCTTTAACTAACTGCTTTATGTAATCCTTTTATAAATCTTACTTGTAATGCATTATTATCTGATACAGATTCTGAGCTTGCCACTGGTACTTCCAGCCTGCCACATCACTCCTATTGCTGATCTTCTGAAGTCTCCTCCAAGTGACGTTGTTGCCCGAGTCTGGAGCAAGAATTGAAGCCAGAGATATTGCCAAGAACAGACAGGAAGCAGTCTGCAGAGGGGCCTCTCACTGTGCATCAACTGAGTGCACAGAGCTTTTGGAAAGGTGTTTTGCCAACTGCAACTGCGTAAAAGAGTCTAAGAATTGGCAGTTTCCTAAAGAACTTTCTCTGGAATTTTTCAGTGGAATCTGGATTTCTTTAAAAGCAACGAGCATAGAAATCTGTATATATACATATATAAGTAAACTAGAATCATAGAATGGTTTGAGTTGCAAAGGACCTTAAGATCATCCAGTTCCAAACCCCTGATGTGGACAGGGATGCCTCACACTAGACCATGTTGGCCAAGTCTCTGTCCAACCTGGCCTTGAGCACTGCCAGGGATGGAGCATTTACCACTTCTTTGGGCAATCTGTTCCATATACGCATATATAAGCAAACATCCTCCTGTTTCTTCAAGCAGGTGTATCCACAGCACCAGTTAGGGATAACAGCAGTGGGTGACATCAGGGGTTACAGTTACGCAGCTTCGCAGCCCAGGACTGTGAGGACAAACCTGTATCTCTATCACCATTACAGCATAGGTAATTGAAGAGTTCAGTGCTTTTCACAGCATGCTCAAATAGCACTGGATAACAAAGAGCTGTAACTTTGTGCAAGGATGTAAATGCTCCACAATTGGTTTTAACCAGTTCTCCTTGCCCCCAATTGGGTGCAACTGCTCTGCAGCATGCAAGCTAAGTGTTACCCAGTTGGTAAAATGAAGAGGTTCTTCAACAAGCACAGAGCACTTGAAAGGAGCCGAAACCTTCAGGCTCCAAAAGCATCATGTCCTCAGCTCCAAAGACCATTGTTCCTGGAGCAGCAATATTCCTGAAAAGCAACCAGCAGGTACTCATTTGGGCTCCTCTATTTTCAGGGGACTGTTTCTGCCCTTCCCACACACAAGCTGAGCTGGACCCCTCTCGGAATATTACCTGCACTTCTGACACCTTTTCTGCTCCCAAGCCCATGTTTCTGTAGGTATTAGAGACCTTGAAGATGTCTTGGAAGAAATAAAAATGGAAGGTTTTGGGCTTTTCATGAGCTACCAGGACATCACACACCACTTACACATGATGGTGGGCAGCCCCCTTAGCATTCCATTTCATTGGCTTAAATGCCCCTTTCTGTGGCTGAAAAGGGTCGGAAACTCATGGTAACAACCAATCTGGGTTGCAGAGTCACTCTATACTCAGGAGAGCATTAGTCTCATGGTCAAACTTCATCTCACCTGGAAGGAATGGGATTTGCAAGTCACTGATGCTGTAAATCCAGATCATAAATTCACAGTATCTCAGTTCTCCCATGTACTGGCCAAGGATGTCACAGGCATATGCTGCTTTTAGCTGTATAACAAGAAACAGTAAAAGTGCATGAGCTTTTCATGCAAGTTTTATTTGAGACATTATGACAGTGTTGCTGTCAGTGAATATAGAACTGGAAAAGTGTTTTGAGAAATACCATGTTCTACTATGTGTTTGGAAGCAAAGTGGATGAGAGTATCTGTTTGTTATCTGCTTTGTTATCCTGAGTAGATTTAGACCTGTATCTTTCAGATTGTTAAACTACGATGGATACAACTCTCCAAGTGGTTCTTTGAAGCCAGCAGGAGTTTTTCCTGTGATGCCAGGAAGCACATTTGCTCCCTAATGCTCCAGCCAGGTGGCTCAGAGGACACTGGTGCTACTGGAAGAGTCCCTCTGGCACAGCTACCTTATGGATCAGAGACTGAGTGAATGCAAAATGCCAAAAGATGGTAAAAATAACACTGAACAAGCCATTGGCAATACCTGTCAAGAAAAGAATATTAATCTTTAATATAAATGTCTCTAAAGATGAAATATTTCAATTACAGAAGAAATTAGAAAATATGAGAATTTTCTGTCACACTTGGATGCTTCACTTACCACAGTGATGAATCAAAATAATTGCCTGGTCCAGCATTTAGCATGACACTAAATACAGTGCTGGATCTATTGATCCTTTACATGAACAGCTCTTTGAGCCTCACACGAGTGCCTTCCTGCATCTGCTTGCTTCTTGCATTTTAAACCAAAGGAAGGAAGCACATTTAAATGTCATATTCTGCCGGAAAGCTGCTTCTCTGTGCACATGCTTTGTTCATCTTTGTCATGACAAGTACTCAGGTTGGGTTTCTCCCATCATTTCAGTTACTGGTGGTTGCAATTTCCAATGAGGTTGGATGGAAAGACTGTTAAATTATCCAATGCCCCCAGAAAGCTTCAGAGAGTTAGTAACTGGCAAGCCAGCACTGAATCCTCTCAGCTCAGGGTTTTTCTGTTAGAAAATATGCTCCTATAGGACCTTTTTTGTCCAGTTTCAATCAAACCCTGACAAGCTTCTGCTCTGCTCAGTCCCAGCAGCGGTGTCTGCACAGGCAACACTCCAGCCAAGCGTCCCGAGTGTTGATGTGATTTGGGTCCTCATCCCAAGCTCCAGCGAGCACCGTGGTGTGATGCTTCTGGTTTCCCTCCTTCTGCACTATGAAGGCCTCATGGCATTTTAAATGTCTGAGCAGAGAGGGATGTTTCTGAGAGTGGAGGTTTTGATACCTTAGGACCTCATCAAAAGGAAGAGATGAAAGTAAAATGACCTCTGAAAGCTTTGATTTTCAGGGTGAAATTTCCATAGCAATCACAGAGGGAGAAGAACTGCTGTATTTGAAAAGCTGATTTGGGGATAATTAAAAGCATTGTCAAGTAGACACAATGAGAAGTAGACAAATCTATGCAAAGAGTATTTCAAAATTCACTGGCCAGAGCCGGAGTAATGTGCCTGTAACAGCACTGCAAGAGAGGAGGGGATAAATTACATGAACAGGGAATGACATTGTGCAGCTGTACAGGCTTCACCCCAGATATCTTATAAAGGACTTAAAACCCAGCCAGATAATGTTCATGCTTTAATTTGTATCCAGCTCTGAATTTAAAATACCTTTGTCTCAGAAATAAAATTAAAGGATTTCAGAGGCACAGTTTGATTCACAGAACTAATGAGATAAAGCTCCTCACTGTAAAAACCACAATGCATTATATCAATGGGCAAATTTCCCTCCAAGAATTTGATATCAAATCAAGATTTGATCCTCCTGTGAACTTCATGGGCTGGAAACATCTCAGCTGGCTTTCTCTGGAAACACAGGTCCAGCTGTGTCAAAAAGGAAAAGCCATCATCCACACCAAGCAAGAGCACAGGGCTTGCTTGGGAATTGCTTCAGAAGTCAGAGAGACATCTTGTTGCTGTGTTAGATGTTGGTTCCAACACTAGATGTTCCCCAAAACCTCATGTTTCTCTTCTTACACATTCCCTGCCACCCCTGGTATTGCTGTCTCTGCTCATTCCCTACCTGCAGACACCCCTTTGCTCCCCTCAAGTCAGTTGTGTGCACGTGCAGCAGCCTCACAAAGAAGTTTATAGATCATCCGCAGCTCTCAGTAGCACTGGTGACATCTGTGTCCTCCCAAGCCATCAGTAACAGATGGGATGGCCTCTGCCACCACAGCTGCTTCAGAAAAACAGTGATGGAATTCAATCTCACAGACCGGAACTGAAGGGAAACAATAGATAAATGTAGATGTCTGAAGCCCAGGTGCAAGGGAGAGGGTGGAAGATGATGCTGCTGGCAAGGAAACCATGAAGCAGAGGGATTCTCAGCAACATCCATTCTGTTTCTTGCGGCCCCCCTGCTCCTTTCCAATTACGACAGCACAACATCGGTTTCTGGGCATTAATCCATGGGATGAGAAAGCTGTGAAAGACTGATGCAAGAAAAATCTGTTACTTTAACACGGTGTGCTAATGGCATCCATCCGCTGTACTCCCACCAATCCAGCGAGGGGGCTGGCAGATGCTGAGCTCCAGGGTCCTTTCTAAACTCTCCAGCACAGACACATCCTCAGCACTTCAGGTGAAGGGACTCTACCCAGAAACCCCTCCACTAATAGCTCTCAATCACAAAGTGACTCCAGCAGCCCTCTTGCATCAAGACATGGGAAGCTATGGCCAACCCTTCCATGACACCAGGGTGTGTGCGTGTCCTGGGGCCTCCTATTCCCCCAGCACTGCAGTGAGCAAGACGAAGGAGCATTCCAGTGGTAAAACAGTCCCATCATGACAGCAACCGGGCTGTCTGGTGGGCACAGCAGCCCAGTGCTCCAGAGGCAGCAGGTTCAATAGCCCCTGCTATAATATATAATACATTATAATGCTATAATAAAACTTCATTCTTTGCTATAACCCCCAAAAAAGCAAGGAGACTTTTCAATATAGATTACAGAGCCCCCAGGTTAACAGAGATTAACAGCAAAGAGGTTTATTAAGCGTGAATCATTTCCTACTTGCTGTCCACAAACGCATTAGAGTGTGCTTTTCTTTTTTGTAAGCCAAATGTGTAACTGGCATTATTAGTTTCCTCCTCCTCTCTCCCTCTCCTTTAGTTTTTAATTAGAGCATAGAGGGGGAAAATGCATATTTGAGATGAAGAAGAACTGGGGAGGGAGAATAATAATAATTCTGAGTGCTTCAATTACTCCTGCACAAGATGAGCCAGATTTCGGTAAGAGCTCAGCCTCCACAGTCGGCACCGGATCTGAGCTGAGGACAGCACTTGGTGTGCTCTGCAGGACTGAAGCATTCCAGGGATCCATCCTTTATCCAAGTGTAGAGTGAGTGCAGGGCTCTGCCTTGGTTTGGCCCCAGGGATGGAGCCCATCGGCCTCACCTGGAAACTGTGTCTCTGGAAAAGGAAAACTTCCCAAGAGCAAAGAGCTGCTTTAGGCTCACTGCCCCTGTCTTTGCAACTTCTTATGGTGAGAGGTACCTTCATGTTCTGAGGGGAACCATCCTCCAGCTTCATGTCTGTCACCTTCAGAAACTCTTCTTGAGGTGGATGGATCTCTTTGCTCATGTTATTTGCTCTCTCCCGACCCTTCCTTTTTCTCCTTCCTCTCAGTACTTTTTCAAGGCTCCATCTCCCAAACCAATCTCTCATTGCCTCACCGAACATGGGTACAACCAGCCTTGCTGCTGACAGGGCGCACACACATGCCCCTAGTCTCTTGTTCCAAGCTGAACTGCACTCACTGGACTATATCATAAAATTACATGCACAGACCTTGGGCCAGGGGCTTTCTCCATCTCCATCTTCTTTCATCTCTATTTTGGGAAAAATCTGAGATTAGACCTGGGAAAGCTCCAATGACCTTTTGGAAACCTCTTTAGTTTTCATCATTCAACAAAAGCTTAAGGAATGTTTTTGTGCAGGAATGCACGGAACTGTAATTATTATTCCTGAATAAATAGTATTTACAAAACACTGTCACGTGCGTATCTATGGAAACCACGAGACACAAATGCCATATCCCCACAGCTCCAACAGTTAATTCCATATCATTTCACCAATATATTCATTCAAGCAATTCAAATGCTTAATTCCAGCTTGGTTTCATTGCTAAACATGGCTTTATGACAAACACGTTTTTACAAAGCAGGTGTTATACTGACAATCACTTTCAACCTGATCTCATAACCAGCAAGTTTTTCCAGCAGTGCATTTGCAAAGCAGTGATGAACATGCTGAGAAGGTCTGGGACAGTTCTGATGCTTACTGTAATGCAGGAGCAGATGGGGCTGATACTTCCAGAACTGCAGAAGAAAGTTAAGAGTGCAAAGCACTAACCACTCCAGCTCCATTAGTGTTCCAGGCAAGACCAGCCCCTCTGTCACCTCTGAGAGGCAACCAGAAGATGGAGTGGTGATGAGCACACTCTTCTTATGACCTTTCCAGTGTCTTAAAGCAAGCGGGTCAGTTGTGCTCAAGACTTACACTTGATAAATGAATTTGTCTTGGTTGTGGATTCAGTCACACACAGCCCAAGCCATTTCAGGGCCTGTCTTTAATTAAATATAAGTGAATATGGACATGGATTAGAGAAAGCTCCAAGAAAGAGGAGAGCTTGTAGCACTGTCACAAGTTGAAGCCTCTCCTTATTTTGCAAAAGCCTGAACACCTTGTTAATCCTCTTAAATACAAGCTACAGACTCTTCTGAGGCAACACGCTTGCAGGAGGTGGTTTATCTCGAGCACATAATTCATTTTAAATGGAGTTAGCTCTTTCCCACAGAGAGTGCTGCAGCTGCTCCCGCCTACCAATACCTGTGCACACCATGTCTCACTAGGGAAGGGGAGGATGTTACCCGGAGATGTGCTGTCAGCTGCATTTCATACCTCATTCTTCCCCTACTGTTATAAGGCCCACTGGGAAATCTGCTGGCAGAACCCCAGGGTAACAGGTTTACACCAGGTTGATTTTAAATCAGAGAACTCGCAATAGACTCCATTGAGCTTTAGGGAAGAGGCTGAGGGTTACAAAGAATAGGTGTAGTTACCTTAACCAGAAAACCAAGAAATGATTTCCCCTGGTTGCTCCCTTGTTACCTGCAGAAGAGGCACCTCCAGTCAGGGAGCAACAGGAACAGCTTTTTCCTGTAGAGAGTCAAGTACCCAGTCATACTACAGGGAAGAAACCGTGAGCAAGAAGGGAGGGAAAAGGTGGCTATCACCAGACTACACAGTTTGCTCACTTTCCTGGCTGTCAGAGTAATGGAGACATTTGACTTTAAAACATAATAAGGAAAAGAATGCAGCATACACTATTCCCTGGAAACCAATAACCTGCATTCTCTATCTATTATATGCAAGCTCCATATGACAGAAAAGCTTAATGTCAGAGCTTCAGAAAAGACCTTTTCCCCACTGCAGATACAAGAAAGCAGAAGCAGGATTTCTGCTAACTCCAACCAGACTTGAAAGTGGCCCCAGGCTGCTGACAGCTCCCAGATATTCCCAAAGAGGAGTCAGTTTTGCTTCTTTGGGAGCGAGCCTGTGAAATCTGGCTCTTTCTTTCATCACCTTCAAACACAACTGGTTCTTGTATCAGCACGAGTGTGCCGTGACATTTTGGGATGCGATGCCAGCACAAAGCTGTAGGGTACTTCCAATATAGGTAAAACACTTCATGTGCAGAGCAGGAATGTGCCAAGAGAAAAAGCAAGGGCCTGCTGACATCCCTTCCTCAGCTTGGTGCTCTAGGGAAGCAGGGAAGGGATTGGTTAGTCCTGCCCTTCATTTCCAGTTATTACTTTACATCAAAGATCTACTTCTAAAGAAAGTTTCCTGCTTTAGAAAGCAAAAAACCCAACCAGTGATCTGCTACCTCCTCTATAACCCTCTCAAGATTGAGTCTGGTGGTCCTGTGGGAAGTTCACATGCTTCACAGTAATGACATTCAGGGGTGCAGCACAGCAAACACCAGGAGCACTTCAGTAAACAGGGCTGATATGTTCCCCTGCATCTGTGCAGCCAAGCGAGAGGAAGGCTAAGCTTCAGAAGATGGTAGGAGATACCATCCCTTGGATGTTTATTGTCCAAATCCAATTCCATTCATCCATTTGATTTGCAAATGGACAAAGCCTGCACAACTTGTAAATTGGCAGAGTTTGCCCAGCAAAAGTAAATGCCCTCATTTTGTGTAATAAAAGGCTTAAAAGCACAAGAGCAAAATTTGATGCAATGGGGAGACCTACAAACCCCAGTCATTACTGATGTGCAAAGTGCTTAGAAAGTTAGAAGTCTCTGCAACTTTTGATAGACAAAAAGTCATTCATCTTATCATTAAAGTCTAATGAGGATGGTGGCAACTTCAAAAATGCCAGAGCACAAACATGGTCTTGACGTGCTATTCTTTGAAGATAGCTTTTGATGCTTTTCTAAACAGAATAATTCCTCCGCAGAGTATTTGATGTTGATGTGCAAAACACAACCGTGACATTGAGTAGAGTCTCAGCGTTAAGAAGAATCCCCCCTACCTGTGACCTTCTGATATTCCATAGGTGACTGAAGAGCACAAAAGCAAGCAGTCAACTCTCCCCACCCCATCCTTCAGCCGCAGACCCTCTTCTAAACCTCAATACCTGATCACGTACATTCAACCTCTAGTCTACCTCCATAGTGGAGCATACATTTAAATCTTGCTCTCCTGCACTGCTTTTATTCCAGGATGGTCGATTCATTATAGCACAACCATAGAATGGAGGAACATGATTTCCTGCATGATCTCAGACACATTCCAGAGCCTCACTAGTTATACAGGCAGAGCCAACACTGGCTGGAATATCAAAGAATGGTTATTATTGGTTTTGTAAGCATTTGGTTTGCCCAGCATGGGCTGTGGGGCCTGCCAATGCATTTGCTGTCTGTGTCTCATGGGAAAATGCTGCATACGGCATATTCTGATTTGGATACCTTAATGGCAAGGACTAGGTTCCTTTTCCAGTTACAGGATGGGCTTTTCAAGGCAACTTCTTTTCACCTAAGGCCCCCAGGCTCCCTTTGGAGAAGCAGGGAATCACACGCAGCACCCCCAATCCCGAAAGCATGGCACTAAGAACAGGGAAGGCACTGCTCCAATACAGAATTCATGTGAGGCTCTGAAAAGGAAGGACTCAGACTGCATATTTCTAGCTCAAGTCTAAGCAATAGGAGTCCGTATCCAGCCGCCCCTCCAAGGATGGAGCTGAACATTCCCTGCTGAGTATCGCCACCTGCAGCACAGCCCAGCCACAACTCCGGGGCTGCCCAGGAGGGATGCTGGACACGACAACTCCAGGAGCAGCAGACTTGATGGATGGCTCCCTCCACTGCTCTGGCCTCTGTGCCACCACACTGGAGACAAGAACAGTGATCTCATGTTATATATGCGATGATTCAGCTGCTGAGACTAACCCAGTCCCATGCTATCAACACAGCATGTTGAGCATCTTCGCCAGCACTATAATTGATGATGGCAGTGCTGCATTTGCATCCTTCAGGACCACAGGGGTAGTGCAAGACCCAAAACTTTGCACACAATGCAAGTGAGTGACTAGTTTTAAATTCCATTAGGGAAGTAAGTTCTGCAAACCATGTAAAGGGGACCTTTTAATGGATTTCTGCAAAAGAAAACCAGAGTACTTTCTCAGAGGAAACAGCAGTTACATCACATGCAGACTACACTGCATACTAAGTGACTCAATGAATGGCATGGGTTGGAAGGGACCATAAAGCACATCGAGCCCCAACACCGTGACAGGGCAAGGACACCTTCCATAGAGCAGTGCTCCAAGCCCCTGTGTCCAACCTGGCCTTGAGCACTGCAGGGATGGGGCAGCCAC
>JAOEHY010003781.1:0-14064 GCA_025447955.1 Psilopsiagon aurifrons | reverse complement strand
GCTGGCGCGTGCTGGCACTATGACACGGGGGCGAGGGGGCCCCCGCAGCCCCGCTGCTGCTGCTGCCCCTTCGCCCATGTGCCTTGCGGAAAGGCCTTTGGGGTGCTGGCCCCGAGGCAGTGCCTGTGCCCACGAGCCCCAGGGGGATGGCCCTGCCCACGGCAGCCACACACCGGGCACCGCTGCGGGGTGTCCCTGTATGTGAATCCTTATGTTCACACTGTACCAATACAGACATTTGACTGTGGCAATCCCAGAGTGAAAGAGAGGGGGTTTAGTTACCTCTTCATGAACTTTGCCGAAGTGTAGAGAGCATACAGGATTTCCTCACCATTCTTTATCAGTTCACCAAGTGGTGTTTGTTAGTGTGCTGCCTCTGGTTAAGTCTTCTTCTTGGAAAGAAGAATTGAAGAAATATCTTCTGTGTTTTTTACTCAGCATGTTTAGATATTTGCTTATGTTTATTAACATTCATGGGTCTAGTTTGGGGATTTTCCTCTTACATTACTACTTGAATGCAACACTTCACTGGCTGCTGCTTAATTCCATGTTCTTGATAGCTCAGTGCAGTGGTTTGATCCCAATTTGGTTTAAACCATATGGACTGCGCAGGTTTTCCCTGCAACACTCAGAAAAACAAGTAACTGACTCAGTTGTGTAGAATGCTTTTAAATCACTCAACTAAGCATCATGTAAGGGTACTGTATAGAAGGCAGAGACTGAGAGATTGGCAACAAATCCCCACAGCACATGTGTTCAGATCCTTGAAATGCAGAATGTCTGCAGGTCTGCCTCCCGTAGGCTAATTTCTTGAGAGGTCTGTCAGGGTTAGAAGGCAAAGTCCCCGAATTTGTCACTGGAGATGTTGGTGTAGGCTGCAGAAGACAGTTCCAGCTGGGTGCCTACCTGAAATGAGGAAATTTTTGTGTCTGTTTAAACAAACTGTTCTTCTAGGCAGAACATAGGTTTTCACATGCAATAGTAGAAAATGCTACTGCCTCTGCCCAGGTCTGGTAGAAAGTGAGCCTTGGAAACAACAAGGGGAAAATAACATGCACAAATCAAAACACTTCTATCTATAGCTATAGGTATATCATTTATATCTCTATATCTGTATCTCTACATCTATATCTACATCTCTATATCTCCTGGGTTAGTGCAGATAGCTCCTCACATCACAGCAGTACTGGTAAGTGCAATAGAGGGCATGTGCTGAGGACACCAGTTTGGAACAGCAGAGCTGCAGCCAAGGCTAAGGGAGACAAGCTGGAGTCAGCTGCAGCAGCAATACAGTGGCAAAAGCTTTTGTAAGGGAAGGCAGGAAACAGGAGAAGCTGTGAAGGGACAGCTTGATGCCCTGACTATTATATGGTTCTAAAATAAAGTAGTTCTGTCAAGTTTGGCATAGTAGTTTCCCATTAGCCTAGAAACAGCTGTTGCATTTCCAAAGTAACTGTCACCTACATGAAGTTACCGAGAGTACTGCTTGCTGTAAAGTCATTCTTCTCCAAGCTGTTTCCTTTACAAACCTGTATGATGCAAAGAACTACAAAACATGTACTAGTTTGTCATGAAATGCTCATCCATTTTCAAAATTGAGAAATCTGCACAAAAACTTGGTTTTCCTTAAAATTATTACACATATGAAAAAGCTAATGTTATCTGAGGAAAGCCAACACCTGGAAACAGCAGCAAGACTTGGCATGAATTCTATGAGTCATCTGATTAGCTTACTCACATAGAAATATAAGTGTGTGTGTATATTCTATTGATTCTAGGATTATATGGTTTATATACATACATATGCGTGAAGACTTTTGTCTTGCTTTTCTTTTTCTTTACGGAGGGAGGGAAGCTAGAACAGATTAGTGGTTCCTGAAATATAAATAAGAAAATGCTGAAGCAGTCGTGGTAAAATCAAGCCATGGGCAAACTTGTATCTTGTTCAGTAACACGATATTCTGTTTGTATGCCTGTTTAACATCTTTTAAACCACCCTTGGGCAGGACCCCACTGTAAACAAGCTGTCAAGTTTGACTTGGAACATCCTTTTAAAAATAATACTAATAAATAAACATTCTGTCCTCACACATTCTGCTGCCAGGGATCCTTCATTCCTAAACTTAAGTGTATAACGATTAGTAAAAGTTTTGTGTATTAAGTGTAATCTCTTTCTTTTTACATAAATATGAATTCATCATTTTCCCATTGCTTAATATTTTAAAATTGAAGCTTCAGTTTTATTTTATAGTTCTATACTGTCATTTTAATAAAAGCTTTTGTTGAAATCAGCTCTGTCTGTTAAATTGTCTGGCAGTGCTCTGTAAATCAATAATAGTAATATTAGGTATTAATGGAAGAGGAATATGAGTCTCAGATTATTGAAAGCTGAAGTAAAAAGCTGCACAAAGAAAATAATTTGGTGTATACAGCAAAATCTATAGATTCAACAAAAGCCATTGAGATGTGTAGCCTTGAATTGCTTCTATGATATTCTATGAACTGTTTATCTAAATATATACTTTAGTTCTTCTCTTTACTGCTTTGATCCCCTTATAGCTGCTCATTCTTCCCTGCTAGATTATATTTGCTCCAGCATTTGTTGCCCTGCGGCTGTGCTCTCCAGATTCCTTGCAATGTTGCGTGGAAGATCCTGTGAATAGGAATCTGTAGTAAAGAGGTCAAAAATAAATGGCTTTTGGAGCTAAGTAGTAGCACTGCATTGTTTCTCTGAAAAGACAAATGAAGTATCTCATGTTCTGTTTTCATGAGTGGCCAAATCTTGCCTCCACTCACAGGTACTTCCAAGCAAACAGCCTGGTCTCTTTCCATTTTTGTGAACTCCAGGCATAGATGAAGCAGGAATTCTGAATGTGGCAATTAACCAGAGCTGACTCTGAATTAAAAGCATATTTTCTGAACACCAAGCCCAGAGAATTTATTCAATTAGATGAATTTGTGAACAACCTGCGACTGTTGCTGCAGCATTTGAGAGGAAGCACATTTGCTAGACTGCACAAGTGACATTATTTCAGTCCGTATTATTTGATGCTTGGTTTGTTATTGATCTGGTCTTTCCACAATTCCTGACTTTTTTCCTTAAACTCTGCTACTTTTTAGCTTCATTATGCATTTCTGCTTTGGAGAAGATGTACGCATGTATACACAATGTTGACAAATCAAGTGTCACTGGAACTATTATCTTCTTGTGTGTGTGCGTGCTTTCGGAGATATGCACACACGTTAAAAACTCAGCCTTTTTTTAAGAAGAATTCCTATGGGTTTGGAAAAAAAAAAAAAAAAGAAAGAGCATGTTCCTAAAATTTAGTCATGAAGTTGAATAAATAGAATTTTGAATATATGTTTTTATTTTATCATTTACTTTGATAGTAAAAGTTGGCAGTGCTGGGTTGAACATTGTGTGCTTAAGACTTCTACAAAGTGAGAATGAAAGTGTATTTTAAAAACCATGGAACAACTAAATATGTTTCTCTCAGTAGCATAGATGACACTGCTGTCAAAAACAATGAAAACTTCAGAAGAATTCAGTGAGTTCTGTGTTACTGTCACTTCACATAAGTATTACTGGCCCCATAATGCTGTTGTTTCTTACTAGGTCACAAAAGACTGTGATAGCATGTAAGATACTCTACGTATGAATAGTACAATGACTACAGAGTAGTTTCATTGAGAGACCTTTCAGTCCTGCTTCTGGAAGTTCAAAATAATTTCTTCAGTAGTAGCTGGAGGTTCTTAATGAACACTGTTTCCAAGCTTTCACTGGTTCATTTTGGGACATACGTAAATACTGGTTTAGAATTCATTTTCTCTGCTGTGTTTCTCTACATGCCAGATGCAAACACCATATTGATATGGAGTATTGCAGTGTTTTTGAAAGATAATCAGCAAATGGGCTATGCTTTGTGAATGCTTTGTATGTCTGACAGTGGCATTTTTGTGACAGACTGTAGAACCATGAGAAAAATTTCATTTACAATGCATGTTTAACTGCCTCACTTTCATTCTCATCTCTATTCATTTTTGTTTGGAATCAGTGTTATGTGGAAGTATGTAGAATAGAAACAGGTTTTTTTCCCTACACCAGGTGCATTTTGGAAAAAAAAAAAACAACCCTAAAATGCTGCTGTCTTATTTTGTGTTACTCAGTGATCTAAGAGCCAATGTATTGTGAACCTTCAAAAGCTTAATCAACAGAGCTGAAAACTCTGTTTTGTGGTACTGCAAGACATTCTTTTCAATTCATGGTGTGTTCTGAGTTATTGGATGTTAAAACTGTAGTACCATGACATAGGGAATATATTCTAATAATTTTCATTGGTTATTGAAATATATTCGTTATAATTTTATTCTCCATTTAAGGCCTATAAAGTTGAACTCATTATAATAAAATCAAGTGCCCTTACATGTAGATATATAAGAAATATAATCAATATAAAAGTAAATCTCTCTAACACAGATCTAAAATAGATGTCTGCAAAATATGTGTTGTAAATATGATAAATGGTTGTGCAAAACAGAGGTATTATGAGCACTCCCTTAGGATGATCTACATTAAAGCAGTATTGCTGAGCTCACGTACAGTAAAACCTTGGCTGTGCAATTCTTTAGGGTGAGCGTATCAATGTATAGCCACAAGGGTATGTTGCAGTCACATGTGTGCGTCCAACTTCTGTCATATAACTGACAAACTTAATTTTCATTCAAGGCCTGTTCCATCTTTAGCCTTCACCACAGCTGCATCAAACTTATTGAGCATTTGTTTTACTTTGTTTTTGGTGAAAATCACAGGTGTTGCAACAAACCCATATTTTGGATATAGAATTTGATTTCCAGTTGGAAATGAGTTCTTGTTTTTTGAGGAATATTTTCTTTAGCTTACTTGTTTAATCTTCAGTTAATCTTTGTACAGTTGGTTAATGGCACCCCATTGGTATTTGACATTAACAACTGTAGGGTTGCAAATGACCGCATTTGACTTCTAGGTAATTGCTTTGAGATTTTGATTTTTGCATTCTGAAGTGCTGTTCCCACAACCTTACCTCTGGCTTCAGCATTTGACATGAAGTCTGACTTCAGTGTTTATGATGTCAAGAGTATGTGTTAATAAACCATATGTCTTTGAAAAGAGTTATGGAATATATTCCCTGAGGGCCGTTGATAACCTTGTGGTTCATAGTCCACAGATATTTTCAATCCTTCAAGCTTTAATAGGTACTTTCATTCAAAGAGTTAGGTACTCAGGTTTCTGAATTCATTTATATATGCCTAAACAAGTGCTTATGCCTCAATATTTCTTCTCTATAGCTTAATTTATGTATGTTCCTTCATCTACTAGTGAGAATAGGTAGCTTTGTAGGGACTTTATGGCTGCTTCGCTCTGCAGATTCATGGACCATTTTTATGGTGTATTTTATAGAGAGTAAGGAAAATCATATATGTCCCTCCTGATGAAAGATGTTAGAAGTTAAAAGGCAAGAGAAGAAAGTAACAGCGAATGAACGGCTAGGTTTTGAAGAAGCTAATTTCAGATGGAGGCTGAATGTGAAAAATCCTTGGTAGTGTAGAAGGTACAAGTGCTGATCAGAACTAAGCTTGAGCAGGATGAGAGAAACTTCACAAATGAAGACAAGTCTCAGAAAACTAAGTTTCCTTAAGCACTTGATAGCTTACACTTTGTAAGTAGGAGTGGAAATAGGAGAAGCTGATGACTGATCTCAAGCTGAAGGGGCAGACACAGAAGTGGAAAAAGGAGTCTCAGCACTCTGGTGTAAGAAAGAGCAAGTTGTCAGGATAGACTGCAGAAAAGACAAAAGTGTGTAGGTAGCAGCAGAAAAGCAAGCAGAATGAAAGCTTTAATTTGGAGACAGCAGTCACGGGAGACTCAGAATAAGTGATGATACAAAGTTGTGCAAGATTGAGGAGGTAGAGCTGCATTAGATAAGGTGAATTTTGAAAGGAGAAGGAGGCGGAGGTGGACAAAAAGACATATAGTGGAGTGCCCTTCTAAAGAAGACAGGAAAATTCAAAGCCTGCCTCTTTCCTCAGATATAAAGGCATGGGGAAAGAATTACGAAAAAAGAGCAGTTTCTTTTGTTGGTTCAAGTGATGCTGAAACATCATCAAAGTTTGGTTTTGTTGCTTTAAGGAGTTGCAGGGTTAGTCTGGATATGACATCATTTCTTACAGCGTTAAGAATGGTGCACCCAGGTAATTCTGCTTCACCGAGAGAGAATGGGAAAGTGGGCTTATGGATCTTGGTGACTTAACGATGAATACATTTACTAAAGCTGTTTGTTTCAAACCAGTTTCCCACTGTACTCGTTGTTCAGTCTACCTATGATTTAATATTAAGGGTTAGTAAATAACTTATCTGAGTAAAAAATAAAATTGTCAAGTCATGACAATGAATTAATTAGCTGGTTTATTTGTGGGTTTTGCTCATTTGCCCAGTGGTTTAAATGCGCATCCTTAGTTTAGTGTGCATGCTAGGTATACAGGTACAGAGTAGAATAAATGAAAAAAATCTTTAGTAATCAAAAAAAATTTATTTTATGATTTAACACTAATGAACCATTGCTAATGTGCTGTAAAATACTACCTCAGGTAGATACTGGTTTCCATTATTAAAGTTAATGGTCTTAGTTGCTTCATCTGCCTTATTCCAATGTATTAAGCATGCAGACCCCATAATTTAATTATCACCTGTTAATATTAGCTCTAAATTCATTTTTGTGCTTTTGGGCTGAAGCTGCAGTGATGAGCCAATTAAAACCATTATCTTTCTGCTTAAAGCATCACATTTGTAGTTATGCTCAATAGTACATGATTCTACAGGGACTTTCAAGATGGAACACGCTGCCCTAATGCCTTAGGGATTAGCTAAACAAAAGAAAAAATTTAAAGGAAATTTTAAATATTTTCTCTCCTGCAGGATTTTAATTTTCAGATCTCTTCATTTGCTGTACATCACAGTTTTCCTTGAAGCTAATTTGCATAGCTGTAAAAGTGTAGCATGTAGCTGAATTACAAGAGAGACTCAAATGAGACCCTGGGTTTTCTTTAAATCCCAGAGGAGGAATTTGGTTCAAGAATATACATAAGGTACTAATTGCAAGGATTGTGTTAAATAGCTACTATTTGAATGAGACTGCTGAACTAATAAAATGCGAAACATCATAACCTCGAAGATTTGATAATGAAAAAAAAGGAGCATTTAATTTATGTAGATGTTCTCAAAGCAACTTGAAAGGACGATAGCCACACATTGTATCAGTTCCATTACACTGTTTATTAATATGAAAGACTTCTTTTATGTTATCATCTTACTGCTGACAAGGAATTTCAAGTGCAGGTGTTTCAAGCTGATCTGAAAAAATGGCTGATGTAGACAATGCACCATAAAATTTTTTGCTGGAACAGGTGCTTTTCACATAGAAACAGATATGTGATTTGTGCATCAGTCTGTAATACTGTAGTGCAGGCATATAGTAATCTAGTGGCAGAACATAGAAACTAGACTATTTGATCTACTGTAGCTATATTGTATTGCATAAACACAATGGCAGGACTGTATTTCTAGTTTCATCTATAGAAAAATGCTTTCTTCTGGAGTGCGACTGACCTTTTGGGGCTTTGTTTGCCTGTGATATAATGAGGGACTATTCTTTTCCTTCTCTTAATTTGTTTGGGGCACTGTCTTAGGGACTGGAACTTGACTCTTACAGGACCAGTTCCTCAAGTGAATCAAACATCATGCCTTGGGCCACTGCAGAGTTTCCAGGCATCTGTATGGAAACATCCTGTTATTAGCCACTTAAAATTAACAGAAAGTGGAATTACTGTTGAACATACTCAACCAGGTTTTAAATGAAGTTGGAGCTTTTTCAGTGGAACGGAAAGCTGCCAAAGAAAAAGCTAGCAGCAGCTGAAGTCAGCAAGAATTCCCCAGCTAATAACGTTGCATGTTTGGGTGATAGTTTCCTTTGGTTTGGTTGCTTTCTGCTTATAATTTTTTCACTATTGTATTGTGGGCATGTGTTCTTTTGTCAGTGAGTGCTATTAGGAACAGAGCAGGAGCCCTGCTGTGCCTTAAAATTAAAACCAGGAAAAAAAGCTCAGGCACGAGAAGAAAAAAAATGAGCACAGATAAGAAGCAAATGTAAATTAAGTTATCAAGATTAACTAATTTTGACCATGAAAGGCAAATAAATACAGCATGTGTTCTTATAAATTTTTCTGCTTCTTTGAGTTGCTCTGGCCAATTGTAAGCTGTGTAGTCTATTTTTCTCATTAAATGAGGGGTACAGTATTTTGCTGCCTCTCCATACATTCATTACTCTGTTTTACAAGTTTCATAGAAAGCAAGAGTTCAGCAGAGCTGCTGCTGAGCTTTTTCTCATCTCTTCTTCTCTACTGTTCTGCTTGTGGAGAAGGCCCACATCATAAACTTGAGATATTGAAATTAATTTGGCCCACATTCAATATCTAACCAATCTGCGCACACACAGATACCCCTTCCCCAAATTATTTGGAAGAAAATGGGTAAAAGCTGAAAAGTATAAAGTAGGTGCATTGAGGAGTAGCCTGGAGATGCTGACAGTATTGCATTAAAGCAGAGAGCAGTTGTGGAGGATGACTGACAGAGCATTGCATTACTGTGGCAACAGTTCTGGAGGACAGAAGACATATCAGAAGTGGGAAAGTTTTCTTTATATCCACTGTTCACAAACTTTTTTTTTTGGTAGTCCTGAAGTGCAAAAGCATCATTTAATGTAAACTGTAAACTGTAAACTAACATTTTGATAACTTAGTTTCATGAAATTCAAGTTGCCTGAAGAGCCAGAGTAATTTTTTTATATAAGCAAGCAGGATACCGTTAGCATTTTCATCAATCACTGTGTCAAGTGAATGTATTTTATGTCTTTATTAGTAAGTAGCCAATACAGTTTGGCAAAACTGAAAGGATTCTAGGGGTAGCACTCAACCCTTGCAAATGCAAAATAATTTGCAGTTTAGGGTGAGCCTCTGCTGCTACCAGTTCACAGTTTAATTCTTTATAGACAGGTGTATATTTGACATGATCCTGTAATTAGTTGAGCAAAGTTGATTGAATTTTTTCCAATGTAAAAATTTGATCTCATTTTTCCTAATATTTGCATTTGGATTAACATTACGAACTCTAGCCTTTGTGGTGTTATTTACTGTATTTTTAATAATGGGATGACAGGCCTTTTTTATAAAGTTAAAATCCGAGTGTTTCCAGCAAACAATTTTAAAAGGAATTACATTGTTGTTGAACTAAATTATTGAGTGCTTATCTTCTCCTCTTGTGTTTATATTAAAGTGTGTACAGACAGCACACCAGTTCAAACAACTCTTTTGTAGGGCCATGTGTCTTGAGAAATTACTTAGGCTGCCTTGAATCTTCTTCTACATGAGGAGGTAATTTTCTAATGGTCTCTGAATTTGAACATTGATTAACTGATGGCTTTTAAACACTGTGATATTAACTTTTCACAACTTTAAATACTTAGCAGTTTCAGTTGACATTACAGAAATGCTTATCTATTAAATCTTTATTTAATCTTAATATTAGAGAAGGTTGCGAAGCTTCTTTCTCCCTTCCATATTTTAACTCATAACTGAGCAAATGAGTCCATTTAACAACTGTGTGAAATTATTTGTATCTTGAGATATCATATTTTATCTAGAAGAACTTTTATATAGCGGAAACATAGAAAATCACAAAAAGCTATGTTAGTGTGACAAAAAGGAATAGTGCTGGAAATCGGCATTCATCAAGTTTTAGTTGGCAGTAGGTTGCTTAGCTTGGATTATGAAAGACAGTAAGCAGACATGCTGTAATTGTTTAGGCAAGAGGAGATTGAGGGCAATGATTTAATATGAAATTGCCATTTATCATATATCATGCTGGGAAACTTGCTTTTTTCTCTCACTTTTGGTTTTTTTAGAGGCTTTATTTAGTAAAAAATTAATTAATTACAGAATAAATACTCAGAGGTCATTGTCCTAGCTATTAGCATCCTCCCTTTTACAGGTTAAGATGACTTCTCTTTTGTGGTCATAATTTTCCCTGAGATGGGCTAGCTGTTTCAAAGAAGATCACAAATTTAAAAGCCAAATGTGCCCAGTAGATGCAGAGCACTTTCAACTTGTATGCATTAGACATAGATAGCTTGTGACACAAAATGTGATCTTGAATTGCATGACTGTAATTCTGCTGTGGGTACTGAAAGTATGATTGAGCAATTGTGCCTCATTAAGGTTTTACAAATGTCTATTTTGAACTGCAAATACAGTTCCGAATGAAAAAGGGTGTTTAAAATAAATTTAATCTCTGTACGTACTGAAGTGCCTGTGGTGCTTTTATCTGCAAACAGCTGTTTAAAAACAGGAGGACTTTCAGCTAAGCCAATAGAAATATTGGATTTTAAGGAACTTCAGAGATTTTGGACTTGCCAGTGCTGGGGTAGCAGCTGTACTTGATGGTCTTAAAGGTCTTTTCCAAGCTGGTTGATTCTGTGATTCTATCACCAAATCCAGTCCTCTGCCGTGGCATGCAACAGTATACAGTCTTTTTCACAAACTGGTTAGGTTTTACCTATTATATTTTTCTTCCCAGTCTCTGCTTTGGAAGGTTATTGTAGGACAACACTCCTGTAATAATGATTATGAACCTTCTATAAGTTTCCATACTTTAATTTATTCATGACCAGTTTCTGACCATTTATTCTAAACCCAATATTCTCTCACATATTTGACAAATCTTTTGCCCCTACTGTATTTGGTGCAAGCAGTTATTTTTCCTCCCATGCATCATTTTTCAGCATGAAAAAACCAAGGCACCTCTGTCTTCTCCCATAAGGTAGGTTTATGCTTCATCTCTGTGATAGTCCAAATTTGATTTTTCTTTTTTTTTCTTTCGGAATCCTACAAAATGCTGCAGATAATGTCTCAATGCAGGCTATGCTATCCAATGGTATGAATATGCCTTCTTCTTTATGACAATACCTTGTCTTGCCCTTTCCATGGTCAGATTCAATTAAGTGGCACATAGTCATCCTGTGACTAAGATAGGCTGCTATTTGCAACTAATGAGCTCCCAGTATATATCGGGAATTCTTGTTAATAGTCCTATGTGCCCTTTGGACTATTACTTTCAAACCAGTTGTGTTTCTGAGGTCTTCAGGATCATGCATTTCGCCCTTCAAGACATTCAAACCCTCCTCCTCTACCTCCTGACTTTGTATCCATAACAAACTGTATTATTGCATCTTTATTTTCATCCCAAGGTCACAAATGCTAAACTAAAATATGAACTAAAAAAGGTCCCAAACTATAAACCTGTTATATTTGGAAGATACCTGCATGAAGTAATGCTAGCAATGGCTCCTAGATGGCCAGTGAGATTATTTTTTTAACATAATATGCATCAATTTTTCACTTTACCTCAGATCTCAGCATTTTATACGCAAATATTCAGTACTTGAAACTTAAACCTGGTGTTTTGGAACTTGCAAGGTCATTTCTGATACAAAAGTGGTCTTCTCTACAGGCATAGCAATCTGTCCAGAATTTCACCAAACACCATGCAGGTTAGATAAATGGGCCTCTGTGGATGCAGCATTTGGCAGATTAGATGTCTGTTGTCTGTTCTCTCCACCCGCTAACATATTGCTAATTAGGTTTAAGAGTGAGGTGAAATGATTCATAGTAGCAGAACAGTGAGTGTCTTTAGTAAATCCTTGGTTCAAATCCACTTGAGAGAGAAAAGAAAATATAGAGTGATAAATGCTTCTGGGATTATGAACATATTTTTTACGTTTGTTTTTTTTCCTGTCCTTATCTCTAAAAGTCCTTAGATTAACATTAAGTTGGTGAATATGAGACATTCATGTCAATTAGTAGTAAATGCAGAATAAATTCAGACGACCATACACTGAAAATGTGAACAAAGAAAGAAGTGCTTGAGATAATTCTTCTGTATGTGTAAATAAAGTAGCGAGATGGGTAGTTTATCTTCATGTAGTACAGAAGATGACTGCACAATGAGTTGAAGATACAAGTGGACCCATAAATCTGACATTCCTGAACTTTCAAGCGCTTGATTTTTTAACTTAAACAGGATTCTTTGAACACTGGGTGGTCCTATTTTGTTTACTTTTGTCTATATTTGATGCTGCTGTACTGATTTCTTTCTGTAGCATCTCCTGTGACACCTCCTCTTGCCTCATTTTCTTCACAGTCATAATGGTGACGAGCATGTCATATCTAATGATCTGCAGTACTCCGGCTCTTTTCCCCCTGGAATAATCTAGCATGTGATCTTCCCATGCATGTCCTGCAGTTTATATTAAGAATGGTTTCCCAAACCATCCTATATGCACATATTCCAAGGCTGGTGTTTATAAATGCCTATACAATGCCATTTGTTGTAAGTGATACCATCCTGTGATAAGATATTGCAAAGCAACATAGACAAAGTAAGTAATTACAATATTTGTCTGAGATATAAATGGTTGGATTATACAGATCCTACATTTATATTCAACTAAGAGAACAGTGAGATTGATATATTGTTCCTCACTTGCATAATACAGTATGTGCTAGAACATTTAAAAACACTCAGTAATTGCTTAAGTCCTTTGTTGATACATAAATGGCATATTTGTATGCATCTGTGTACGTGCCTCATAGAATTTAACAAGTTGAAGAAATGTGTGACTAAATGAGTAACATGAATCTTTTAATGGAAAAAATAATCTGTTCAGGGTTGTGTAACCTCTGATATTTATTGGTGCAGAGGATAAGTAGTTAGGTAATTGCCCCTTGGTCTATAGCTTCACTGGTCAAGTATTGTCTGAATATTAATCTGCCAGGTTGTGGTTATCTCATGTTGAGAAAAACAGCAATATTCTTGCTGTCAGCAGTGGCTTTCAGCTGCATGGATCCAGCTGATGCTTTTTCAACTATATGTAAGGAGCAAAAAATGTATCCTACACTCTGCTGCTTTGATAAAGATTAGGGGGAAAAGATCTGTGAGCTTTTTCCTCTTTGAGCAACTATCACAGAGACTGGGGAGGGAGAAGGTGACTCTCTCCATCTTGTCTAGTTTTGTTTCTTGTAGCAGAGAGAGGTGCTTCAGAGGCTGAGAGTGGTTCCTCCTAAAATTGCACTTAGCTGTGGAAATTTTAGTCCTGCAGTAATGAGACCATTGGCATCACAACGCTGAGAAACAGATATTCCCGTGAAGCTACTTAGATTAATCTGAGAAGAGTGTCACTACCAGCTGCCACCTTTTAAAGAGACTTCTGAAGGTGTGGAAGGAGACTGAAAGTGCTTTCTCAGATCTGTGGATCACTGAGGTAAAAGAAGCAGTGAGGGGAATCAGGGTTAATTAAGGCAGTCTTAAGACCAGACAATGCTTCATGGCTTTGTTAATCATGCAAGAGCTGCTCTGAGATTCTTGACGTTGAAGGAAGGGGCAGTGGCATGGGATGTCTTTGCAGCTGCTAGAGTGATAGTCTGCTGCCCTTGGAAAAAGCAGATTTCCTTAAGCACATATATCTCGAAAAGAAACCCTCTGAATTCTAACTTAGTAGTTGAAATGTACCTCCAGCTGTAGCTAGTAGGAGGTTTTGTAGTTAATCTCCTGGCACACCACCCAAGTCTCGGAAGGCAGACACAGGGACAGTGAGAATGAAGACCCTGGGCCCGCTGTAGGAGAGGATCTGGTTCGAGACCGTCTTAGGAACCTGAACATACACAAGTCCATGGGACCTGATGAAATCCATCGGTGGGTCCTGAAGGAGCTGCAAATGAAGTTGCTAAGCCACTGTCCATCATATTTCAGAAATGATGGCAGTCAGGTGAAGTTCCCGAAGACTGGAATAGAGGTAATATAACCTGTTTTCAAGAAGGGGAAAATGGATGAGCCAGGGAACTCCAGAGCAGTCAGCCTCACCTCTGTGACTGGCAAAATCTTGGAGCAGATTCTCCTGGAAGGCATGCTGAGGCACATGA
>JAOEHY010003780.1:0-13837 GCA_025447955.1 Psilopsiagon aurifrons | reverse complement strand
GAGGTCTCCATGCAGCCTTCTCTTCTCCAGGCTGAACAGCCCCAACTTTCTCATCCTATCTTCATACGGGAGATGCTCCAGTACCATGATCATCCTTGTGGCCCTCCTTGGGACTTGTTCCAACAGTTGCATGTCCTTTTTCTGTGGAGGACACCAGAACTGCATACAATACTCCAAGTGAAGTCTCCCAAGACAGAGTAGAGGGGCAGGATCACCTCCCTCGACCTGCTGGTCACACTCCTTTTGATGAAGCCCAGGATATGGTTGGCTTTCTGGGCTGTGAGCACACACTGCTGTCTCATGTTCATTTTTCCATCAACCAACACTACTAAGTCCTTCTCCTCAGGGCTGCTCTGAATCTCTTCTATGCCCAACCTGTACCTGTGCCTGGAATTGCTCCCACCCAGGTGAAGGACCTTGCACTTGGCATGGTGTAACTTCATAAGGTTGGCATCAGCCCACCTCACAAGCATGTCAAGGTCCCTCTGGATGGCATTTCTTCCCTCCAGCATATCAACCGAACCACCCAGCTTGGTGTCATCGGCAAACCTGCTGAGGAGGCACTCAGTGTTGCATGTGATTTAAAAAAAATCTGAAGTAGATTAAAGCATGTCATTCCCTCATATTTTGGTGGCACTGAGGCATGTCTATAAATTCCAGTGGGTACTTGGTAGCATCTTTACACATCTAAAGCCATTTTGAAAATCTTGCTTACTGTGTCAACCCTAAAGATCCCCACTAAATAGCCATTGATGCGACTTCTCTCTGAACTGAAAAACTTCTGAGATACTGCTTACATGACGTGATAGTTCATGCTCTTGATGAGCTTGAGTTCTAGTCTGTATTCTGGTATCATAATTTTTTATTATTATTATGACTATAATTTTTATTACTGCAATAAACAACTATTCTTTTCTGGAAGAAAAACGAGTTCTTTCCACTAGTGAAAAGAAACTAAACAAATCAGAAATTAAGCAAAAGCATACAACAATGTTGCTTTCACATTCCTTCTATTTAATTTGAAAGAATGCTCCTTTTGTGCTGACACTGAGGTTGTATTAACATGGGACTAGCCCGCTAAGGTAAACACTACCTCAGTAGGAGATTTTTGCAGGGTTAATCAGTTCTCTGGTATTCTCTCCAACCCTATTTACTCTTTTCATACCAACCCTATCTGTTTAACATTCTTTCCATGATTATGTTTCTTACAACTTTACACTTATTGTTTGCTGTTGCTTCTTAATTTATTTTATGATATGAAGAGAAAGCATTGTTTTCTGATTGCAGTATCTAATTCTGCTTCAACTACAGGTTTCTCCTATTGGCAACCGTACTCTGCCATGTTTTCCAAAAGTCATCATCTAAATAATTCTTGTTGCAGCTTGCTTTTCATAAGGAAGTAGCAAAAGGAGGAGAGATACCTAATTCCCCTCTGATGCTTTATGATGAACCACTGCATAACAGAAAACACATAGAGAAGAAGCGTATAGGTCTTTTTCATATATTTAAAGCATTTCTTTGAATTTTTTGAGACCAACAAAATATTTCACTTATTTTTGAATTAGAGAATTTTGAGAGAAAGGAAATGGATTTGCTTACCTAAATAATAAGAAAATACCAAATACACCAACAGAAAATTGCACCTAGAGCATTTCAACAAAAATGAGTAGATTCGTATCCATGTGGTGAAGATCCAAATGGCCCTTGGGAAGGTTAAACTGATAGCTGAGCTGCATGATTCAGGATCCACTTCTCCTTCCACATAATAAATACTACAGAAATTAAAGACTAAAGGAAATATGCTGTCCTAGTGACTTAATCAAATGAGTTTTGAAAGTTCTTGCTCTGGGAGTTATCAGGAGGTGAAGATCACTAGACAAGCTAAAAAATGTTTATTGCAACAGTAAGGCTCTCAAAGTGAATTTCCCTCTTAGAGGTTGTTTCCTAAATAAATTCAGACTATATAATCTAGCAAGATTGTAAGGCATTAATTTTAGTGTTTCTAGAAAATTAAGACCCTGAAATCTGAAAATAAAAAAACCTGGAATGAAAGACGTATCTGTTCAAATTAGGGAGCTGAATTCAAGGCTTGACTTTAATAAATTTTAAAAAACTCGATGGTGGACATGATGGGCAATAAAACACCTTTGCCTATATTCTCTGAAGCAGGTTGTCACCACACAAAGTAGCTAAGACAGATCTAAGAAATTATAAACTGACTAATACAGGTCATCCTAGTATAAAGTAATATTTCCCCTGTGTTTCTGAAGAAAATTCACCTTTCATATCAAAATATTTATGCTGTAATTTCTAAGAACCTTACTATGCTATGTCTAGGTGTCTCATATTTGCTGTCTCACTAATAAATATTGTATGTAATATTGGGATTCCTCTTCTGCTTAGAAATAACATTTGTTACTGGTAATGGGAGTCATAGTTACTTATTAAAGAAGAGTAGATATTCAATCAAGCTGCAGTTTGCAGAGCAGTGGGTTAAAAAATATAGCACATTCTCAACTTTAAATTTCATAGATGATATGTTGGCCCTGTTGAAATCAATTAAAATTTTGCCACTGATTTCCAGTGGTGAGAGTGTTCCTCAATACAGGATTGAACTGTAAAAGAAATTACTAGTATTTAAAGACATTTAATGGCTGAATTCTGTTTATTTTTAATTCCCTTGGTTGCTTCATGTAGACCAAGAGAAATTCATTCAGAGGACTTTGTGGTCTGATAGTTTAATGAATATGATTTAGACATGTGAGATAACAGCTTTAATCCTATGGCATTTCTTTCAGTTTTCAAAATTCCCTTTTATAACTAAGGGGTTTTTAGCATAGCAAAATAAAAAATTCAGATACATACATTCCCCCACAAACAAAGGAATATCAAACAAGCTAAAACAGACATCCCAAATATATTGTTAATAATGATCTGGCTTTGTGTGAATACGCACTATATAGATATGCTTTACATATATCTGCTATCTCCCTCATTAGAAAATGAGCAAAGTGGGCAATTTTGAAAGAATGTTCACAAAACTATAGTACAGAAAATTAGGTTACAAACTGAGACCCTGCCTGCCCATTTTTGCCTAGAATTGCTTTCCCCAACAAAGATAATAATCCCTGAAAATTTAGTTTAAAGAATGCATTGACTTCATCAAGCTGTTTATGTACTTCACTAAGGTGTTGTGAAATTGAACATGTATCTTTATTTTACACTGTATTAATTTTCAGACTTTTTTTTTTTTTTAAAAAAAAGTCTTTTAAAAAAAAAGTCTTTTAAAAAAAAAAGTCTTTTAAAAAAAAAGACAATTTTATGCCTATTTGAAGTTAGAGGAGATTATTAAACTCACAATGTCATTGCAGCAAGCAGGGTGGTTAAGCTACCACATCGTATTTGATATGACAAAATTACTTCAGCTGCTGTATATCAATATGTATATGTGGACTATAGTTTTAGAGAATTAAAAGGAGATTTTTTTTTTTTTTTTAATTTAAAGATAATTCTTGTATAGCTTTGGTTTTAAGTTCTAGAAAGGCACCTTGGCTATTTTCAAATTTTGTAAAGTAGAAAGAAACACATTTGTCACTATGAAATGCAGTGCAATATACTATTTACATAACAACATACAGAATAGGCACATGGGTATTGTATTTTAGACTATGTTGTTCTAGCATAATTTATCCACACAGTATACAGTTTTCCCCAGTGAGGGAATACTTCCAACATATTCACAACACCTATACACTCCAAATATTTGGACCACTCTGAGATGTTAAGGGGGTTACTTCATGAGACAGATCACATGCTCTTGTTTCTCTGAGAAAATTAGGTGATACCTTAATTAATGCTGAATTGCAGTGGAATTCCACATGAGTACTTGCAACATTCACAGGCTGCAGAATGAGTTAATAATGATCAGTGTTATTACAGTGCATACCAAATGAGTTAATAATCCTGGCACTCTTTAAATGAAGTGTTATTCAGGGCTGTGGTAGAACACATAAGGTTAAATATTATGTGATGAAAGGCATTATGCTCACAGCAGGAAGAAGCAAAACTCAGTCTCTGTAGCTCCACACTCACAAGCATGGTGTCTGCTAGCATAAAGCACACTTCATATTTGAACAAGTCAGATACACATTTTCCTGCAGGAACAGTATTCAGCAATACTTGCTAGCCACATTTAACTTTACAGGAGGGAAAAATATACCTCAGAGAAGAGGTATTTTGTAGCACACTCTGAAAGTCCCTTTCTCTTATACAGCTTTTTTTGAGATACCTATAATGTTTAAACAGTCCACTGACTGGACACTGGAGACAGAAAGAGCACCTGAATCTCCCACAGCATGCTGCTCCAAGTCATGCTGTTGCTTACCAGACACTGTGGACACTAACTGACAAGAAATTATAAAACACAACAAGCTGGCTTACCTAATAAATTATTGGTTTCCAGCCTTCTGAAGATGACCTGCCTCAAACTGATTGTGAAATTTTTGTTAAGATGTATCACAAGAATTGATATCTATTATAGATTGGTAAGATGTGAAAGCATCAAAGGATTTGATCAGACATAATTATTTTTATATCCACTACTCAGAAATATGCTGAAATGAATTTAGGGTTATTTAGCAGCCAGTGGGAATTTTGCTTATAAATGTGGAAATGGCTGTTGGCAAATATAAGTTTTAAAGCAAGGAAAACAGCTTTAACTTCTACTCATAAGGTCTGCAATAAATGAATCCCTTTTCCTTATGAGGGCTAGGTTCCGATCCATGTACACTTCCAGCAGCTTCACTGAAATCCTTCAGTTCATTCCATGCCCATAGGCATGGCTAAGGTATAAAAATTTGCTCTCTAAACTTTGCCTGGTTCTTCACTGGCTCTCATATTGTCTCTATTACAATCACATAATATACAGTAACCCCTGGTGGGATTAATACAGGTGAAAGGACAACATGGGGACTTCCTGCACTTTTCTCTGCCTTAACCCTTCGGATCTTATCTCTATCTAGAGATGCCTGTACTGCTTATCATATGTGCATCCACCTTCATACGTGCATTGCATGGCTGCAGGTTTTACTAAAGACAACCAAACACATATTTGAAACTATGTTGGTGCTTGACTCATGTGCTCTTCAGGGAAATCATGCAGCATCACTTTCCCAGTTTGAGTTTTAAGTTTTTTAGCAGGATCAGTCTACTTTATACGAAAGCAAGTGCATAGTTTTATTGTATGATAGTTCCGTGCAGTTCTGCTGCCAAATTCTCACAGATTGGCTTCTACTTCAAAATCTCAGCTTCCTTTTAAGCAATTTGTGATGTCTTACATTATGTCAAGGAATTATTTTGTATTACGTGTTTATTAGATTACTCCACTTCCATGCATTCTGGACATAGAAGCTAAAAATACCTAATTTGCTTTGAAGAAATCCCCCTCACAGTACTAGATTAAATGCAATTGTTTTGGTTTGAAAATAACTGAACAACAGAAATCAAAATAGTCAGTAGAATAGATAGCACAAGTTAGACTGGTGTCAGGAAACTACTTATGATCTGGAAGAAATACCCTTTACGGAACAGCTATGGTGTCTGACCTGTCTACACTTATGATATTCAAAGTCATAATTTTTAGACAACCAGCAAGAGTAAAACTTACCACTACTAACTACACTTTTAACTCAGAGTATATTATGATGTTTATGTATAATTTACAATTTTGAAGTGTAACTAATAGCTGACTGTGTATATCACAGGCTTAATCCTAGTATCTGACTTTATCAAATGATGGGGTTCTCTTTCATTGCTGTGCTCTGTGATATCGTGGAAATCAGTAGCCTTTCCAATATATTATAGATGGACCAGTATTAAAGGCTCTTCGAAAACCAGGGTTGAGTCATCTACTCAACCCTTTTATGCTTCTATTAGGATCCTTTGAAAACCATAGAGTGCCCTCTGTTGATGACAACTTATTCTGCCAACATACTAAAGGTCTCATACGGCAAATGTTAGTTTCATCTTTACCAGTTCTTCAGTTTAAACAAAATTGCTAATTTTGCAAAAGTGAAGTTGTTCACTTCTCGACTGATGTTAGAATAAAGAATTATTAAAAAAAAAAAAAAAAAAAAAAAAAAAAAACAAACCACAACCTGCTACATTGCTAAATATTTACACATAATACTGCTGATTAGAAAGATACATACCTGGCAATGCTAGTTGAAAGCGATTTCTTTCCCTGTGTGTGCATGTGTATGCACATGTCTGTTGATTGGTACCTACTGCCCCAGACATATTTAGATGTGTTTCTAGTTATATAATGAACAATAGTATTTTTAAAAACTTGATGCAAACAGAGATGCCAAATGCCACAGAATACAGTGAGCTACAAAAATGTGTAGTAACTGCTGATTACTTAATCCTACCATGTTCTCTCAAAAAGAAAAAGAGCTGAGTGCAGCTTTCAGCTCCCATCTTGTCTCTGCCTGATGCAGAAAAATTGATGGCCTGGTTCTCTGGTAACTCTTAGAAACTAAGTTCCAGCAAGCCTTGATAAAACAGTAAATTTAATTACAATTTCTGAGCAGAAATTCATGGGAGGATGAGAATAGCTTTTGAGGTTTGTTTGTTGGGATTTTTTTTTTTAATCTTGTTTCTTTTCTCATCTGTTTGTTTCCTGAGTGAAAGCACTGTTATACTTAGGAGTGTTCCATATGTTAATTGATTGAGGATGTCAACACTGAAAGTGATTGATTTGCATTAAGAAATGTTGTAAAATAACATATCCTCTTAAATACTTTATTGAAATACTGAAAACAGACTCACACTTCATGGTGGATCGTGAGATAAATAATAATGCATACTTAACATGGTAGTTAATTATATAGTCCAATTTATCTTGTGTCTGTATCATTATACAGTTAATGATTCATTTGTGGAAGTAATTGTTTTGTGCTATTTTGTAATAAAGGAAAATCAATTTTTATTCTTCTGCACCCATTTGAACACATACTAAAAAAAGGAAGAGTTGCATAGTTTTATTTTACTGTATTAGGACTTCTGCATTAACTGCTGAAGAAATACATTCTAATGTTCAATATCTGTGTATTCAGAAATGTGATAATACTATGAAAACATACAGAAAATTCACCTTTTGAATAAGGATAAATTGCTAGAAAATACAGTAAGTTACTTTAAATCCTAATGCAAAACATATAGGCCTAAGCAGAACTCTGGAAATTAAAGAGGAAAGATACAGCAACTATATTCTTCAATGATCTTGCCTTCTGCAAGATTTATTTTCCAAATGTGATTTTTTTTTTCTGATGCTATAATGAAAACATATCCTCATGAAAGTAGTGTTTTATTAAATTGAGAATATCTTAACACATTTTTTAAAAGTACATTCATCAGTACTGTTTTTGCATATAATCTTTTGTCAGGTCCACAGATGAATTCCATTTCAGTTCCCATTTCAGTTATAAAATAAAATACCTCAAATATATTTTTGTGGAAGAAAAAAAAAGAGAGAATAAATGTCAAAAGAAAAAAAAGGGGTGTTTTGGAAAATTAACGATATGGGTTAGCATTCATAGTGATTGTAATATATTTGCTTTGAGATCTTAATGGTTGTATATTTTCATACACATTTTTGGTAACTGCTACTGAAAAGCAAACTAAATTTTAAAAATAATATTTAATAACATACAGGGAAAAAAAAGACTAACCAGATAATACTCTTTGCATTTTTTAAAAAAAGAAAGTCTCATATTGATGGAAAATAATACAGTATTTTATTGTGAATTTGAAATGGAAAAGAACAAAACACTTTGAGGTGTGTACACTTAAAATATTTCCCTTAGCTTACCCGAATAATTTAAAAAATTCCCTCAGAAATAATGGAAGTAATACGTACAAATAACTTCCAGAATAGAAGACTCTTATTGAAGAACATTCCCGTAACCCACAAAATACGTTATATTCTTATTTTCTACTTGCTCCCGTAGCCACAAGAGGGCACTCTGCCTTCGTGTGTAGCTTCGTTTAACCACTGCTCGTAGTATCTGGGTATGTTTTTCTCAAGAATATTCTATTTTTTTTTTTTTTATTTCTACTTTTTCTTCCTATTTCGAATATAGTATATTTTACCACTGTACATAATATACATAACTGATGAAATGATACTGTAAAAAATCCTTAATGAGTTGCTATGCTTCTACAACTTCGCCTACCCAATTGATGCATCCCTTTGGCAATTGCACTACTGGACCTCTTACAAACACGTTTTGTTGAGTTGAGAATATATGACACAACCAAACCCACCACTGATGAGGTTTGTTTTATGGAGAGATTGAACTCTGAGGCAGCATTAAGCAGAAGCAGGACTCGCTCTTCTGAGTCACATCAGAAGCAGGTGCTTTGTCAGCTGAGAAGAGGGACAAAACTGAAGAAAGATAGTGTAGGTATAACCACACCTCCATGAAATCTCATTTTTGTTGTTAGGCTATGCCTGGACTGTGAAGTGCTCTGCAGCCAACAGAGAGTTGTAAGTTGTACTCCTTCTACCTGCCCCTAAAATATATATTCTATTAATCATTTAAAATGCGATACATCACAGCCCAAACATTGCATTTTTTCAAACATGTATTATCTACAGTAATATATAAATTTTTGTGCTGTACTTACATAAGGAAAATGAAGAAAAGTTAATAGGTGTATTTTCAAGCTAGACACAGAAGGCTGCCTTTTTTTTTAGGTATCCTAGACTACATATAGGTTTAAACCACTCAAGACTAATCTGCTAACTAGATTTGCAAGCAAGCTTTCCAAGCAGAAAGCTGTCTAGGAAAGACACAGTGCAGTCTTTTTTATGCCCAAGCATCACTCATTTTCAGAAACACAGGGTGCTTTTCCCTGAGAGCTGCATCACAGTGAGGGGAGGGATGCTGGTATCTTCCACCTTTTCAGTTTTTGGCAGTCTATCTCCACCTTGAAGACCTTCATTGCATTTTGTCATTACCAAAACCACAAGTGAGCTTTGCTCTTTAAGCTTGCCCTTTACCAGACCCATACTGGGTCCTGCTATACAGTGTCACATAAAAAAGAAGGATAACATTCACTCTATATATGGTTTAACTATGGCATATTTCAATTGTACACCGTCTTTCCACCAGGTTCAGTTCAGATGCTCAAGAAAGTGGGTAGGATTTCCCCGATGGAAACTTTCCCTCAGGAAACCCTTCCCTGGAAACCCTCAAAGGCATTTCCTTCTTCATGCTAACTGAAAAGGTCTGCTTTTTCATCTCATATTGCTTAAATTTCAGACTTTAGTTACATGCTTGAACTAGGTGGGTCTTGCATGCAAGAATTTCTAGCAAAAGCTGCTAGGACAGCACCCTATAGAGATCTGGAGGTGTAGAAAAGAGTTTTATAAAACAAAGACAAGCAACCAAGAAACATGAATTTCATAACATAGATGGTGTTTCCTCATGGCAACATCCCTGGTGTGCTGCTTGAATGACATCAGAGACCTCAAGTGTTCATAGACTATTAAAATATGGGTATGACACTTTCACGGCTCCCACAAGGGTTGTACTGTTCATTGCATAAATGGAATAACAAGTACTAAGAAGTTGAGGATATTACTGTAATATCCAGTGTGATACCTGTGATAAATGGTTATAGGAGACAAAGAACTAAAAGCACAGTCATTCAAACTGAAATGTAAAGAAGTAGATTGCATAGCACTGATTTTTCTTTTCTCTGCCCTAATAGCTTTGGTTTCATGAAGGAAGTGAAACACAACCAGAGCAACAAGATGGGCCTAATACAGTGGAGTGCAGAAAATTCCCTGTATGGCTGCAACAAGTATCACTTGATAAATTCCATCCCCTGATCCTACTACCAGTCTTTGTAGATGTGCATCAGGTTACAATTTTTGTAAAGCATTTCACAGTTATATGTTGCTCACATAATTGGCAAAATAAGCTACAGCATTCTTCTCCCTCTAGAGGGGAAGGAGAAAACAAATTACTGGTTTGATTTGGTTTGGGGGCAATTTAGAGGGGTAAACCTATTTACAACGTCATAGCTGTTAGAAAGACAAAAAACGTCAGTGGTTGCTGGATGAGACTAGATTCATCCAGATGTTCCTCTCTAGTTTTCTGTATCTATTTGTGGTCACTCTCCACCCAGCAAGTCAGCCACAACAAGAGATGACGTGAGTCCAGCACCTCCACTGGCAGTAGCTGCAGAGATGGAGCCTCTCCACACCCTGTGCAAGAGAGCAGCTGTGTGTTGGGTCATATTCCTTGTTGGCAGCATTTCTTCTACCAGCTGTTGTATCAGCCTGATATCTGTGTACTTGTTTCAAAACTGACCCTTCTCTGAGTTATGGACAAAAAAGGAAGAGTAATCTGCTTATGTGTACTTAAATATGCACAGCTCTGGTGCTTATGTGTATTTAAATATAAGCAGCTCCAGAAAAGAAGAAAACCAGTGTTTTGAGGGGGCCTTCAAGCTTGAGTCCTTGATCAAAGAAAATACAACAGCTAGAGGTTTCATTTCCTTCATTGGAATGCTCATCACCTGTGCTGTTTGAATACAAAGGAATTTCCCCTGCTTCACTGCCACTGCTTTTGTATAATTTTGTATTCTTTCAGCAAAATTATCAGGAAAGAGCAGGCCCTCAGCAACAGCCACAGCATTGATGGCAGGTGCTGGAAGTATGCTGAATTACAGAGAACAGTCTGCTACTCTGGCAAGTAGTTCTTTTCTCCTGTTTGAAACTAGAAGACACAAAGTTGAAAATTGCTACTGGCTCAAAGTAATGAAAACACAACATATTCTCTTCATACTGAATCCATCAAATGGTAAAAGTGTATTAAGTCTCAAGTCAAATGATTTCCCAATTAGCCAGCCAGGTTTGTATCCATGAAAAATGCAAATTACAGATGAGTGATGAGATCTTGTACATGTTACTTGTCTTGCAGTCTCAAACTTTTTAGCTAGAACAGTAGTAATAAATAATGCTTCTAAATGCTCATGCTGTGAAATTGCTTGCTGTTGTGAATACATCTCTTCACTACCTGCAGGTGCAGCAGAAAAAGTACAAGCACTGTTAATCACCCCTAAAGCGATGAAACAGGAAAGATCCTTCCTGCCAGTGTCTTTCATGCAAATCCAGTGAAAATAGATGTTATGTTCAGAAGCTCAACAGTGTACCTGATTAGAGACTGAATCATTGGATACTCTTTCCTCTGCTCTAACCCCTCACTTCTCTCCAGCCTCTTAGAAAGGTCCTTATTTAATACAGGAAAGTGTTCTGACCACTTTTAGAGAAAGCAGGCTGAAATGCTGTCACATGTCTAGCTATGAAGGGACCAACCCTGCAGGCTCTATGTAGCCCTTCCCAGCAGGGAGGTGGTGGTGGTGTCTGCTACACAGCTCAGCAGTAACTCCTCTCCTCAAGTGTACTGAAATGACAGCCTTGAGGTATAAGTCTGCCTTCAATCTACAGATATCAGTTCTCAGGCTAAATCGTTGTTTTATTTCTTGTATCCACCTGATGCTTTCCACCGTACCATTTGTCCAGAGGTTCAGCTAATGCCAGCAGAGTTTATACTTGGTAACACGTATTTATGTTCTTTCAAATTCAAGGATGCTCACTATCCCCAGTGTTGCAGGCTCAATTGTGATCCAGTGATTACGTCGTTCCATTATAACACTATTTCTATCAGATCCCTTAGAAGTAATCCGCTGACTTCCTGGGGAGCTGCAGGCTCTCCCAAATGGTGCCTGCACCTATTGCTTTCTGTTTACTCTTCCTTTCAGAATAAAGGTGTCATGCAGAAGTTAAGAGTCAATCCAATTTGTTATGCAGGTATTTCATAGGTGAAACATATAATACTGCAAATATATCTAATGTGTCATGGAAAACAGTTTTACATAGTTAATGGTTGTTTTTTTTATTTAATCCATTTAGATGATGATCTCTGATTCTTCAGCTAATTTCATGCATCTTCTAACCTATACCTCTTATCTTCTGCCTTAAAGTTGTCAGAGTACTCTATGCAAAGATGTTTGACAAAACAGGTCTGATGTCTTTGTAAAGGGACAATACACTTTCAACACATGTGCAACTTGTATTGAATATTTGAATTTTGAATTTTTCCATGTTGAATATTTTGAAATTTTCCAACTTGAACATTTCCATCTGTAATTTCCAAATTTGCAAGGGAAGTTTCGTATCCTTTGCACAGCTCAGTAGACTGCCTTTTTTTTTCATATGGAAACAAGCTTCATCTAAATTGCTGCTACTAACTGTAGTTGGCTTTCCATTCCAGGTTTTGGGGAAGAGTGGATAATCTTTATGCAACAATGTTTAGTTGCTTTGTTTTTTTAAAGGCAAGAGAGGTAATTGAAAAAGAGGAGAGCTGATAAAACACACAAGCAAGTTGAGACAGATGTTGGTTCTTCTGACTTTCCTGAGTTCTTCTTGGTATCTCTGCTCCATACTTTCCCTAGCTGTAATATATGAGTGACAATATTATGGCCCTAACACATTGGTCTAGTGAGTTTGATTTCACTCGGCCTTGCAAAGTGCTTTGAGAACCTTGCTGAGGTCAGTGAAACACAAGAGAGGCTTTTTTTCCTTTTTTTTTTTTGTATTTTGCCTGGAAATTCTAATGTTTAAATAAAAATAGTTCATATTCATGTTTCCTTTGAAAATGAAGACATGAATGGGATATTTTGCAATCAAGATCACTCTGCATTTGCAAAATTTGCCTCATGCATGGAATAAAATCATGTGATAGATCTATGACAGTTACACAATGAAAAGAATAATTTAATTACACACAGTTATTGTTCTTAGAATCATAGAATCATAGAATAATTAGGGTTGGAAAGGACCTTAAGATCATCTAGTTCCAAATCTCCTGCCACAAGCAGGGACACTTCCCACTGAACCATGTCACCCAAGGCTACGTCCAACCCGGCCTTGAACACTGCCAGCGATGGAGCATTCACAACTTCCCTGGGCAACCCATTCCAGTGCCTCACCACCCTTACAGTAAAGAACTTCATCCTCATATCCAATCTAAACTTCCCCTGTTTAAGTTTAAACTCGTTACCCCTTGGTCTATCACTACAGTCCCTAATGAAGAGTCTCCCCCCAGCATCCTCATAGGCCTCTTCAGATTCTGGAAGTCTGTTATGGGATCTCCATGCAGCCTTCTCTTCTCCAGGCTAAACAGCCCCAACTTTCTCAACCTATCTTCATAACGGAGGTGCTCCAGTCCCATGATCATCCTCGTGGCCCTCCTCTGGACTTATTCTAACAGTTCCATGTCCTTTTTATGTTGAGGACACCAGAACTGCACACAATACTCAAAGTGAGGTCTCACCAGAGCAGAGCAGAGGGGCAGGATCATCTCCTTCAACCTGCTGGTCACAATCCTTTTGATGCAGCCCAGGATACCGTTCGGTTTCTGGCTGCAAGCTCACGTTGAAGCCAATTCATGTTAAGTTTCTCATCGACCAACATCCCCATGTCCTTCTCCACAAGGCTGCTCTCAATCTCTTCCCTGCCCAACCTGTAGCTGTGCCTGGGATTGCTCTGACCCGCATGTAGGACCTTGCAGTTGGCATGATTGAACTTCATCAGGTTGGTATCAGCCCACCTCACAAGCATGTTAAGGTCCCTCTGGATGGCATTCCTGCCCTCCAGTGTAGCAACAGAACCACTCAGCTTGGTATCATCGGCAAACTTGCTGAGGGCACACTCAATCCCACTGTCCATGTCACCAACAAAGATGTTGAACAAGACTGGTCC
>JAOEHY010003779.1:0-29441 GCA_025447955.1 Psilopsiagon aurifrons | reverse complement strand
CCTTCCCATCCCTCCAGGAGCAGAGGGAAGAAAAAGGGGGAAGTGAGTGAACAAACTGCGTGGCTGATTTACAGGTTTAAACCACGACACCACTGTACAGCTTCCTAGCTGCATTTTAGTGGTCAGCGTTCATGCTGCTCAACATAGTAATACTGGCTCATGCTATTTTGTGTGAGTATTTTTAAAGTATCCTTGAAGACAACCATGGTGTTGTATGTTCCTGTTATCTACATCTTACTCTCACAGAGGGCTATACTTACTGAAATGATGGATAGCTAAATAGCTTACAGTTTCCATTGTTTTAAAATTCAGAACTTCTACCCAGCTGAGTTGGTTGATCCAATTGTTTAGCTTTTAGTGGTTTTCTGGCTGAAGGAATAGCCTTCTGTTAAATGCTAAACAGAAACTTTTTGCAGCTGCAAGAACTTCATGCAGTTGAACAGAATCTGGGAACACAAAATGATGATTTGATGCATTCTACACCAGGGAACAGATTTCTGTCTTGTATTGCCTGAATCTGCAACTCATGTTTTTGGAAGTCTGCTGCCATAGAATAACATCAGATTGAGGCTGACTCTTTCTCCTGTGGGGTATTTTTCTTTTTCCCGCAGAAATACCACTAAGCATTTCGGCGACCTGTAGCTGTAGGATTTACTACCAGTTCCTCTGGATATTGTGTTAAATAGCACATGTAAGTGTGCTGTAACTGCTATGAGCTAGTCCTCTCAGGATAGTGCCATTTGTGCCATCTGTGATTTCTTTGTTTATATTCAGACTTTTCATTACAACTCTTTTTTTCTCAGGCACTTGCCTGATCCCTTGGTATAACAGTCTCAGCTGTAAGCCTTTCCTCATTTGAGAGGTGCTCCAGTCCCTTTATCATCTTTGTGGCCTTTTGCTAGACTCTCTAGAATGTGCATGTCTCTCTGGAACTGGGGAACTCAGAACTGGATGCAGAACTCCCGGTGTGGCCTTACCAGTGCTGAGTAGAGGCAAGCCTCACCTCCCTCAGCCTGCTGTCAATGCTTTGCCTTAAGGCAGCCCAAGATACCATTCCCTGTCTTTGCTGCAGGGCATACTAGCTCATGCTAGTTCAATCTGGTGTCCAGCAGAATTTCCAGGTCCCATTCTTGCAGAGCTGCTTTCTAGCTGGGTAGCCCCCAGCATGTTTTGTTGCATGGGGTTGTTCCTCCCCATGCGCAGAACTTTGTTCTTCTGTTTGCTGGAAGTCAGGAGATTGCTGTGCTGTGGATGGCAGCATGGTCCTCTGGCATGCCAGGTGTTCCTCCCAGTTTGGTGGGTGTCTCAGTAGGCTTGCTGAGGGTACGCTCTGCCCCATCATCCAGATGGTTAATGAAAATACTGAACCACAGGACTGGACCTGATATTGACCCCTGGGGTACGCTGCTGGTCATTGGCCTTCAACTAGACTTCATGCTGCTGATCACCACCATCTGGGCCCAGGTGTCCAGCTAGTTTTCAGTTTATCTCATTGCTGCTCATGCATCCATACTTCAGGAGCTTCTCTGTGAGGGTCTTGCAGGAGACTGTGTCAAATGCCTTTCTAAAGTCCAGGAAGACAGTATCTACTGCTTTTCCCTCATTCTCCTGCACAGTGATATAAAATCTGCCTTGCTTTCTTGAAACTAAAACTGATGCTTATCTGCTCTGTATGGTGAAGAAGATGGTAAGTCATTTTACCTGCCTCTGCAGTATGTCTTTAATTCACAGTATCAGACATTGGTGGGGTATCTTATCTTTAACCTTCTGATGTTGTTGCTGCTGTCCTATCTTTGCCATTTTTATTTTCCCTGGTTTAACCTTGTTATGGAGTATCTTACACCTAACTTTAGATATAGGTCATTATCTGTATCAGTGTTGTTACATCATGAAATAATAATGGTCTGCTATAAGGGAATTTACTTCCTGCAGTCATTGTATTACCAGAAGACTTTTTGGTGGTATTGCAGAAAATTGTTTTCAGGAGATTACTTTGTTTGATGTTTGCCATATTAGCTTTCTGCTATAGCTTACTGATTCAGCACAGTATGTTAGTATTGTTCAAGAGAGAACTATTAAATGGTGAGAACTACATTTATCAACCAAACTGACAGTCTTATGAAGTAGAAACTAAAGTTTGGGAGCTATGTTCTGTAATCCCATGTGGGTTAATACTTTGCAATGTAGGAGTAGCTGTTACAGTCAGAAAAGGGGGCTGTCTTGTTTTCCTTCCATTTGTGGCAGTGCCCAGTGGTAGGTGACAGGAGAAGAGTGTTAGAATAGGGCAAACATACAGTGATGCTTTTCCAGCTTCTAAGAATTTTCAGCTCGGGTATTTCCTGGGCAGTAGGTGTTGGTTTAGTGTGTAATAACCCAATAGTCCTATTTTATATTTCTTGGAATGAGGAGAGGATGTGGTGAAGCCATGGTACATTTGATTACGGACTGAGTGGAGCAATGACTTTCTTTGTCCTCTTGTTTCAATGATCTGCGTATTACAGTCTGAGCATATCATCCCACTCCACTGCTAGGTAGCATTGGTTGCCTCAGAGGCTGTCAGTTTGTACCTGTGTGTGGGATTGTTTTGTTTTTTTAAATGTGTGTTACTTTATATTTTCTCTAGGAAATCTTACTGTCTGCTTTTATGTGGTGCTTAAGCATTGTTTTACATGGATGCCCCCCCTTACTACCCAGAATGACTTAGAGCACACTCTAATCTTCTCTTCCTCCCCTGCACTTTCCTTTTACTCACTGGGGGTAAAGAGGTTTATTTCTTAATTTATTCAATTAGGAGAAAGATGCCTGGTACAGGAACTGTGGAATTCTGCTTCTTTAGAAACTGCTTTCTGATGTTTGGCATGGCAGTCAGGGTTGGGATCTTTTTGTATGCTGTATTATGGCATGGAAAATGGCTGGATGTGACTTTGTATTGGTGACAGCGTCCAGTGTCCAAGACATCCTGAGATTGGGAAACAAAGATATTTTCTTAAGCTTCTCATTGGAGTCCATTTTCTGCATTTCTGAGACTCTGTTTACATTACACCAGTAGACAGGCACAGGCATTCATTTCCATGTGGTTCAAGATAGGCAAGTGTGATAAGGCTTTGAGCTGGAGGCTGTGCAGTGCTGCTGGGTTAAACCTATTCATGGCCACAAAGCTGCCTTCTTGGTCTGGCTCCCTATACTTGTAGCACTTCAGTGGCTCATCTGAGGGATGGAGAATGAAGGTTGTATCAGTTCTTCTGGACTTCTTTCTGCTCTGGTGTGAAAGTCTCTCAGGTTTGTTGACTTACAAACTTCATTGACATATTAAGTTCCCTTAGAAAAATGTACCAGGGCTAAATTAGTTTTAATTCCCTACTCAAAGTTGTTCATCATACCGAGCTGGTTGTTTTTTAAATGCACCTTTCCTTTTCCTCTTCTGCAACTCTTATCGTCACCATGTAGTGCCGAGGTGAGGAAAGCTCCTGTGGTGGGGCCCCTGCCCATTGGTTTAATTTTAAAGTGTACAGATAACTCTTTAAGGTTATAAAGGAACAACTTGAGGAAAAATCCAAGAGACTTCTGAATATTGTGTAAGGGACTCTGTAGTGTTCCTGTCTGAATACAGAAAAGCAGCCTTCCTTCTGGAGACTTGCAGCATGCAAACACTCAATTTTACATCTCTGCAGTTAAGTCCTTTGTTTGGATTGCTTAACTTCAGTGATTTTTTTACTGTGTGCTCTTCAAAGACCTAGCTGACATTTAGAAATACAGTCTGAAGTTGCAGAGAAAAATGAAAAATAGCTTCCTTTATATTGTTACAGAAATTAATCTCTGAGATGGCAGAAATTGTTTTAATACCTGTGAATAAATGTGCAAGATGTACTGTCATTTGACCAAAGCTACAAAATGTCAGATTAGATATTATCACCTGTAAATACTGCTTCTGTTCAACAGCAAGTAAGTTGTTGATAGGAAAATTATGTAAATCTTGTTGCATGAGATTTCTATTTACAGTTCACTCTGCTTTTCATGTTTCTTGCCTGCCTGAAAAGGTCTTAGAGATGTTCACTGCCTGTAGATGATGTAGGTATGGGTTTTTTTCTTATTTTTTTTAACTTAGTTTCCCAACACAGGAGAAGGATGCGCATACATTTGTTGAACTTGTCTAAAACCTTACAGCAGTAAGAGAGTTCTGCTTGTGTCTTATGTCTTGATTGTTGGTGTGTAAGTGGTTGCTGGCATGATGGAAGTACTTGAGAAGGATGAATATTCCTGCAGGATGACTGGCAAGGTAGGACTGCTGCTGCTGGACTGCCACAGGGAACTGAGCATGGAGAAGGTGCTATAGAAGTCTGTAACGTCTTAAAAATAAGCGTCACGACAGCCTGGCAACTTCAAACCAGATTTTTATTCTGACAAGTTGGGTAAAAGCACAAATTGTAAACTAGAATTTTGCTTATGTGGGTTTAGGCACTTGTTAAAATAGAGTAAATTTACTTGAAAATGTACTGACGTCCAGTGTTTTAGTAAAATACTTGGTATTTTGAAATGAAGTTTCTCTGTAGCTCTCTTGCACTTCTGAGCCTAACTTGTTTTTTATAAAGCAAGATGTGGTAGAAGGAGGGTCCTCAGATAAAATTCTCTGGAAACAGAAATGTTCTTTGAGACACAGAATATCTTGCAGTGAATAAAAGTGTCACTTACAAAGTTGAGCTCCTGTAGTCCTGAACTGGAGCCTCTTCAGTTGCTTACTGTGAGCAGTTGCCTTCTAGTCTAATCAGTTTGGAGAGACTAGAAACGGTAGCTGCGAAACTTCAAATCAAAGCAATCCCTGCTTGGCTTGAGCAGACAGACTCTTTGTTTTCCTCACAACTGGTTTTGGATGAATTTTGGGAAGGTTATTTATTTAAAGAATGTTTGTCTTAACACAGGAGCCCTTATCACTAAGCTTTGTGTGTAAAAGTGTGGCAACTTAGTGTGTTTCTTCAAAAATCTGTGAGCAAAATACATGTTGCTTCCTTGTCCTTTGAAATGGTTTAATGGTTTAATGGAAATTTTTCAAAGCTTAGCCTGCCCAGGCATTCATAGTGGAGATTTGCTTTATCTAGAAAGGTCTCAGTAACGTGTTGACCTTCCTTATTGAAAGAATTGATTGAATTGTCTCTGGCTGTATCTCTTCCTCCAGTGCACTGTCAGTTGAAATTACTGAATCGTGCTGTTAAAAATAATGTGATCTTAAATATGCATTTCATTTTTTTTCTTCCGAGGGTTGGTAGTCCAGTACCGTGTCATTGTGCAAGTAGAAAGGCTCAGACTGCTGAAGGAAATGTGTCTGGAGTTCTTATTAGCGCACATATATTCTCCATACAGAATGCACAAGTACATCTTTCTGCTTTACTGTGTTTTTCTGCTGGTTTAGTTTTATGCCTGGTGTTCACATACATGATGGTGGCAGCAGCAGGCAGGGGGAGGAGTGGGGCTGAAACCAGCAGCTCTGCAGGGATGGTGCTGGGGAGCTGTGCTTTTCACCCAGGGGTGTTCTGAATCAAATTCAAGTCCTCCTGGATCTCCAAGGTTATTTGGCAGTACTTGGTAATTCTGCTATTATTTTTCTTTCCTTCCTGTAGGAGAGGTTAACGTTTTCAGCATTTTCAGTATTTGCTCCCTTCCATTAAATGCTGACAGCAGCCTCTTCTCAGTACTGTTAGACCTCTTTTGGCCCAAGCTTGTTGCAGGCAGACCTACTGTCTTGAGGTTACTGTTAGTAATAGAGGCACTGAGTATGCAAGTCTTAGCAGCTTTCTGTGCATATTTCTTCGCTATCACTTCTGGGTTTTTTAACATGTAAAAAAGTATTATGATGGATTTTTAGAATTGAAAATTGTCCATTTTCTGTATGCTCAGGTTTTGTGACACAAAGCTTGGATAAGGAAGCTTTAAATGTTGCTCATAGACTAGTCTAGTAACTCTCTCCAAGAAAGGGCTACTTTATTTGCTGTTAGCTTTTCACATAGGCAGTGCAATGAACTTAAAAGGTAGGTTTTTCTATTCTGTTATTACTCATGCTTGCCAAGAGGAGAAATGTTAATGGGAAACAGCGCGGGATTCCTATAGGAAACTATTAGGTGATATGGTTAAGACATGAAACTTCAGGGATGTTTAACTTGTCATATATTATGCAGCAGATCCCTGCTTGCTTTATAAAACCAAACCGGTAAGCTGTGGAAGGTATGCCGTTTAACTCCCAGGTTCATTCCACATTCTCCCACATTAGTTCACTCTTGTGGAGTACTTTGTGAGGCTTATGTTCTCTCTTTCCTTTTTGTGGGCTGTCTTCAGAAACCTTTTCTATGTATGTACTTTTGGCCTGTGTGAAGCAGTTGGGGCTGGAAACTGGGAGTGTGAAATTGCTGACTGGCAAACCAGCAGCTTGACCTGGAGAGCAAGAGGTGATTCTAAGCATGTTCACTTGCTTCCTGCTCTCCTTTCACTGTGGTCATTTCCTTTTGTGCTTGAAAGTTATTTCTATCAATATAAATTATGTTATTTCTCAAACAGATGTGTATCTTTTCCTTTTTTTCCTCAGGACAAGTGCTTTAGATTTAAGACAGTTGAGAAAGTTAAGACTTGGTTGTTTGGACCTCAGATCTGTATTCTTTCTCATGCTCAGGGCTTGCAAGTAACTGAAGTCTGTTGTCCATAGCAGTCTGTGTGTAGAAATTGAAGTGGTGAAGCAAGTGAAAAGAATGGGTTTAAAGACTTGGGTTCAAACAGAGGAAAATGGTGCTGGTGTGGATGTCTCTAAGGTTTGGATAGGTGTTGCTGGTTAAGGAGGTGTGTGGAATGCTAAGATGAACGTGGTACCAAAGCTGCTGTTGGTTTTTTTTTTTCCTTAATTAGGAAGACCTTGCATTATTTTTACAGGATTCATCTCAGTTTCATAACTTAATGTGCTGCAGATAATCTGACTAAAATTGGAAGCTGCTTAGGGGCTTTTCAGGTTTGCTTGTTATCTTTGGGAAGAAAGGAGCTCAGGTTTTACCTGAAACACTTACCTAATATTACAAGAGTATCCTTGCTGCCTGGATCTTTTCTGAGTGTATTAGAAATTACTGTGTTGGTTTCCACTTTTGGATGCCATACCTTCTGAGCAGGAATGGTCTGTGGGTTGGCCCTTTTTTTTCGTTCTGATCTTCCATTTGGTGAGGTGCTGTGAAGGTGAGATGGAAGAATGTTTGGAAACATTCTTTCCCTTTTAGTAAAGGTGATGATTTACATAATCCTATATATAGTTAATTTGCTCTTGATTATTCCTTCTACTATTCGAAGTTTGTTGTTTGGCCCCTTTGATGCTGGCTTCTGTGCATCTGTTCCCCTCTCTTTTCAGTTTTGGGGAACTTACTGGTGTATTTTTGGCTCTGATGTGCCATGTACTTGGATTTCCTAGAAAATGATAATCCTGTCTGCTCTGGGATACGGTATTCAGGCTTATACAGGGAACCACAAGTATATCTACAGTTAATGCTCGTTGCTTCATCTGCTTATTTTGTGTGTAAAGGTGTAAATGGTGGTAACAAGTTAATAGTAGTGCTTTTTGATAGTGACCTGCAAAACACATAGAAATGCAAGAAAGAATGGGGTTTTGTGGCAGGCAAGGTAGTAGGTGGAAGGGTAAAACTAAAGCAAAACCTGATTTGAAGCTGAACACCACCCAGTTCTTATACAGACTCCCAGCACCATGTCATGTTTATATCAAGCTTCAGTAAATGTGGTGGTAAGTTGTTCCTATAATGTTGTAAATATGCTGCTTAAGTGGATTTTGGGTACTGTGGAGGATGTCTTTCAGACAACAGTTTTATTTCTTTTTGTTTCAGATTAAGGGAAGTTTCAGAGAAGCTGAATAAATATAATTTAAACAGGTAAGACATACCACATGCTGCTGTAAACCACTTAGGAAGGTGTGATATTTCAGCAGCAGCAACAAGAAGCAAATGATTGTGCTGTAGATACACTCTTAGCCTCAATTCTGCTAGTACTAAAGTTCAGAAATGCTTCAGATTCCTATATTAGTAAGAAAATGTTAGATTTTCATTTATGATAAATAGTATTATTAAATAGCCTCCCTATGATGCCTTAATATTATTAAATAGCCTCCCTATGATGCCTTAATTTGAAGAATAATCCCTACTGTCAATTGCCGATCACATTACATGAGAACTCTATCTCCTTTAAGGATTTGTTCTGTATTTTCTGTATTTAATGACCAAAAATATGTCATTATTGCTTCAACTAATATACGTATTTAGTCATTCTTGAATGGTTTTGTATTGTTAACTGTCACTGCATATTGTTCCTTCCATATACCACTTGTTTTTTAAATTTATTGTATTTCAGACTTTGAAAGTTTAGAAATGTTATTACACATTCTCACTTCTTGTTTTCAGCCACCCCCCTTTGAATGTATTGGAACAGGCCACTATTAAACAGTGTGTGGTGGGACCAAATCATGCTGCTTTTCTTCTTGAGGTAAATTACTTAAATCTGCTCACATAACAAACTTGAAATCGTAAAGTTAAAATTAATTCCTCTAACATCAAATTTATCAACGTTCTGCAGTAACTGAAGCCTTGGTTTTGTTTGTATTTTTTTCTGTCACTTGTTTTACATTTCAATTTTGGACACTTGGTGTTCTTGTTTTAAATGCAGGATGGTAGAGTCTGCAGGATTGGTTTTTCAGTTCAACCAGACAGATTGGAATTGGGTAAACCTGATAATAATGATGGGTAAGAAACTCTTTTCTCCATATTAAATCATTCTTCTGACCTGGATAAGCAGCGAAGCTGCTTTTTTGGTTTGTTTTCTGTTTGTTTTTAAACTAGAGTTCCTCTGGAATGGGTGCTTTGAATAGATACAGAATGGTTATGGTGATGCAGCCAAACAGCCTAGCTTGACAGATTGGTATAGGAATAAATAGTAGATGTGATTCTAAAAGAAGTGAGGCAGGATCTCTTTAACTTCAAGAGACAAGCCCCGCCAAAAAAAAAAAAAAAAGAAACTTTATTAAATTGTTAAGGTTCATGTGGGGTCCACTCTGAAAGTGGTGCCATCTGGACATCTGGGGAGGCTCACTTTCTAGACCTGTTGTCTTCAGTCCAGGTAAGTCCCCCTTAACAGGACTGTTAAGTTGTTCATATTTGAATGTAAGTCACTTCTTAATATGTAAGTAGCTTACTCAGGCTCAGGTTTATGGGAAGAACACCTGGTGATTACAGTTTGTGCATATGTGCTAACTGAAAATTTAGTGCAGTCGCTAACTCAAATCATAATTAGTTTAATATGTATTTGCGACTGTTATGGATGCTGATGTGCGTAAGATCTGTTAGGCATGCTTTCCACTTTCTCTGTCAGTGTACCTCTTAATATGCAGTTTAGATTAGTTTGGAATATTCCCCAAGGGTGTTGCTTAAGCTGGTATGTTACCAGACTAAGTCCCTGAGATTTTAGACCTGGGATTCCAGGTTTTGTTCTTAACCCATTTGGGATTGTTTTGTGACTGATTTACCATCTTTTACTTTCAGTTCAAAGTTGAGCAGTGGCTCAGGGGCAGGAAGGACATCCAGGCCAGGCAGGACTAGTGACTCCCCATGGTTTCTGTCTGGTTCTGAAACTCTGGGCAGACTGGCAGGCAACACCCTTGGGTAAGTTTTGATAGGATTGAGGCTGCAATCTGTCTGTTCCATATTTGAGTATATGTGTATACACATATATAAATTGTATGCAGTATGTATAAGGAAACATATAATTATGGCAGTCATGTAGGTAGGGTGTAACAAGAAAAACGTCATTGACTTGGTCAAAATAACAGATACACAAGTGACCCTTCAGTACCTAGGACTTGGAGCATTCTTCATACATATGTGAAGAATAGCTTGGTTTTGGCTGTGCTTTTTTTTTGGAACATTTTTTAGTTCCTTGATTTTGACAAGCATTTTTTTAGCGGGACACTATCAATTTAAACCCCATTAGGCTAGCAGCATAAAATAAAATGAGTGCATTTGTGCAGGAAGAATCTTCATTATCTATGTTTGCAGCCATTTGTGTGCTCAGTTCTGTTGTGCCTTCTCTCCCCTGCCCCAAGTAATGAGCAGTGTTTCGTTAGCTGGGCCTTATGCATAGTAATAGGAAGGGATCATTTGGAAAAGGTTGTCACTCAGAATCTTTAAATTGAACTATATACTAAATGTACTATACAGATTCAGGTTTTTTATTATTAGCTTTAGAATTGATGGTGTCCCTTTATATAGCAGTGTAAATTAATCTGCTACATAATCACAGTGAACTCTCTGTTAATATGTTTTTGTAAGACTTGTTGAACATTGCAGCTTCCTAAGGTTACTGACTATAGTGAGGAGAATTACATTTACAAACTGCTTTCTGCATGCAAATGATTTGTTACGAGGGAGAAACTATGCCTTTTCCACCAAAGTGAATGTTGTTTATGTTTCCAAATAAGCTAATTTCATCTGGGGCTTTGTTGCATGAAAGATAACCTAGTCTCTTACCCTTCCCCCTCCTCCCCCCAGCTTTTTGTGAAATCTTTGTGAATCTGAACCTAAACTGGTATTGTCATGTTGAAGAGCTTACTGTGGAAAGTAAAAAAAAATTTTTCCTTGTTATTTTTACCTAAACATAACCAATTAAAACCCTGAAGAGTGCCTCATCTCTCTTCTTGCATGTTTCAGAATTGGGTGTTGTATTGGAAAGTCACCAAACTAGTAGAGTAGTGGTATGGTAGACACTGTAACTGCTCTGTTAAATGAAGGGAATGCTTAATAACCTGAGTCTTAAAAACTCGTAAATTGTCAAATCCTGTTCCAGTCACTGGAAAATTGCTGGCATGCTAATGGGCAGTAAAGGGATGTGGAAAACCAGTAGGTAAGCAGAAATGAGCAGAAAGATTTCTACTCTATATTAATATTTATTCTAGGTTTAGATAGCTTAATAGGAATAGCTGTGTCCTTCTGATTATTTTTTCCCCCATAACAGGACCAAGTTAGGACACCCTTGGAATATATGACTTACGTGAATGTAAATGCTTTTAACTGTTGGATGTCTGAATTCCATCATTGATAGTTTGTAAATGTAAAAATACATCTATAATAAGTATTAAAATCAATACACAACCTTTGTTTTAAACCCACATCTTCCCTGCTGAGAGATGAATTAAGAATTGTTGTGTAGGAAGATTTTGACTTCCTCTTATTTTCCCTTCAGCCCCATTCCCACTTTTAGAAACTGATTATCTTTCAAAGGGTATTAATAATCAACTTCAGCCATAACATGTAGGAAAGACAAGTATTCTTAATTAATCAGCTTTCCTAGCTACCTGTGTTATACTTCCAATGTGAATTTCTTACTGTTTCAGAGAACATACATTTTTTTCTTATCTTACATTTTTTCCTTGGAAGGAGATTGAGGATCAGGGTGGTTGAGAGCAGGAAAGTTCTGCTGATACCGATTATTAAGTAGTAATAGTATCATATTCAATATCTTTTGAGCTAGATTTGTGCAACAAAGTTTAGATAACCTTGAAGAACAAACTAGAGTGTTTTACTCTTCCGTGACAACAGTGTGTTTAGTCTTGCATCCAGAACAGATTCAGTTGACGAGTTCCTTGGTGTTAAGATTAGTGCAAAGCTGTAAAGATGGCAAGTTGTCTTATTTCTACAGATCACTGCCTTTTTACTTCCTTGTTTTGATACTGACTCATAGAGATGCAAAACTCTTCATTTCAAGCATGTTTTTGCAGTGTATACAGTTGATGTTGATTTATCCAACAAAAATAGGTTGAAAAACATCCATAAGAATCAGCGAACTATTGAGTGTAGGATTTCTTTTGCAGTAAATAAGATTACTTTATTTTCCAGTGCACTCTTAAGCAATTTCTTAACATAAATAATGTCTCAGAAATGTTAGAAGACTAGTCTGAGTGTAGTGACCTTCTGTCAAAAGTCCACTGTCCTTGAAGCTGCTGCATATGTGCTTTTATAGTAGGAAGTTAACAGCTGAGTGTTGGATGTTATGCTGCTGATGCCAGTGCTTTTAGAAGCTGTGGGAATTGGTGTGTGCATGTATTTCTGTATGTACACATCCACACAACTGTCTCAGTAGGAAAGAGCACAACTTCAAGTTGGAGTCCTGTTATGTATTTCTTCAGCTTATTTATGATCTTTATCAATTGCCCGGTGCTCTTGTTCTTACTGGTTTTGAGAGATACTTTAATAGTGTTTGTCTATGAAGTCAATCTACAGTATGTTTTAGAGACTGTCTAAAAGTTGTTAGTACATGAAGACTCACTTTCTGAAGTAGTCCCTGAAGTATGCTGCTGTATTAAAAAATAAATTAAAATGTCACCTAATCTTCTAGAAGTCGCTGGAGTTCAGGGGTTGGTGGAAGTGGAGGAGGATCTTCTGGTAGATCATCTGCTGGAGCTCGAGATTCTCGAAGGCAGACCAGAGTTATACGCACAGGACGTGATAGAGGATCTGGACTGCTGGGGAGTCAACCGCAACCGGTGATTCCAGCATCAGTCATTCCAGAGGAACTCATTTCACAGGTATGTAAACTAGAGATTGCTTGTTGCCAAAAACTAGAGAGCTTCTCATAGCATGTGAACAGCAAGGGTTGTAATAGTAGTGCAATTTCTCTGAGGAGTAATGGCATATAATTGAAAAGATTGTCTTTCTTTAGCTGAATTGCTTTGGTTCTTAAATGCACAGTATGACTGATAGACTTTATTTTGGATTCTAGCATTTTTATTTCCTAAACTTCCACTAAGACAAAGTATGGGTTTAATCTAGATGAGGAATGTTATGTATGGTTCATTTCAGATGGAAGATGTAAGAAAATAAAATATTTGAGAATCGTTTCCTGCATATGGCCAATAAAGTGAAGGAGAATAAGGAACAGGGGCAGGTTGACTTTTTTTTTCTTGTTTGATAAAAGAAGTGATCTATTTTAGATATGAAAACAAGACATTAAACATTTGATTTCCATAAAATACTTACATTTTTTTCTTCATGGACACATCTGTTTAATTTTTTTATAAATGGAGCTGATTATAAATTGCTCTGATTATGCCTCTTAATGCATTAAAGCTTGAATAAGCTGTTGGACTTTGCATTGTGTGATGAAGTGCCATTTGTTAAAGCAACAAAGAAGAAGAAACTTATACATTCAAAATATGACTTGTTAATGCATTGTATTTCTTAGTTCAAAACAAGTCTACATTTAGAATAAAGATGTTAGTTGCTAAGGCCACAGATAACCTGCTTGCAGACTTTGAATGGCCTGTAGCATGACTGGCACAAGATATGAGGTAGCAGGCAAGGTATCTACAGACCCACCAATGACAGATTGCCTTCTAGTTCCTTTCTCTTTTTGAATTCAAAACCAGTAAAAAGCTGGGAGCTTCTGCCTTCACAGAGGCGAATACTGGAGGTGTCGGTTACTCTGAAGTGAGGTTAGCCCTGCTTTCAGGAAATGGTTTGCTCAGATGACCTCCAGTGGTTGCTTTCAACTGTGGAGTGGTGGGGTTGACTTCATTGTTCACCTCCAGGTTTGGCTGGCTTTTTTTATGAGAGTGGTTATTGATGTCCTAGATACCTTACATGAAATAGAAAACAGACTAATATTCCCTGCTCCAGTCAGTTGAGTTCTGTAATCTAATGTATCATTTGTTGGATAAGTTGTAACTTGGCTTCCCTTGCTGTGATCTTTCTTTGGTTTTTTTTTAATAGCATACTTCATCTACCTTTAGAGCAGAAAGGGTCTAAAACATTTTTGGGCCCATGGCAGGGGGGGTGGAACTGGATGATCTTAAGGTCCTTTCCAACCCTAACTATTCTACAATGCATTGTTTCTAAAGCAGACCAATAGGAAAATCTTCACTTCTGATTTATGTAACAGATTCTACCATGTCTCAAACACCTGTAAACTTCTGGCGTGGAATGTTATGTCAATAAAAGTTTACCTTTGTGTGCTGTTAAAATGTTCCTTTCTTTTTTTGCTTTTTGGTGCCTAATTTTTACTGCATTATGAAAACATTCTGTACTGGTTTCTCACCTTCTTCACACGGTTTGTGTTCTTCCAGACCTCTGGCATTCAATACAGGCTAGTCTATCTGGAAAAACAAAATGCTTTGGGTTCTTAGTTTTGTGGAGTAGACCAGAATGCTTCTGTTTTTTGTAAATTCATTTCATGTGTTTAACATACGTAAGGCTTTTTCTGCATCTGCACTTTGTTGATAAAAATGTGTTAAAGAAACTGCTGAAGATGAGCTGTTAGAAACAGAATGATGGGAAGAACAGGTGAAGTAAGGTAAGGTGGTTACATATTGAAGGGCAGTGGAAAGAGAAACCGATGTCAAAGACAGGGTTTGAGGTGTAGCTTTTGGACAACACTTGATTGCAGAACTGTTGATTGACATAGGAAGTTTAAGCACTTTTGTAGAAACATACAAAACATTCTCAAAATCAGGTTTTGCCTCAGCTACAGCATTAAGTGTTTTGAGAAGCAAGTTCTAAGATTCCATTAAGAAATTTAGTACCAAATTTGGAATTCAGCTCAAATACTTGAGCTGAGAGAAGGTTGACTATCTAGTGTAAGAAACTGTAAAAAAATCCATGTGAGTCTTTACTGTATGTACTGTAGTTGACTCTTGGGTTTTATTAGACTCCTGTTAGAATTAAGCATTTGTTTCTTATGGCTGGTGGTTGGTGAGCTGACAGTAACCCGTAACCAATTATGCTCTGCTCTTACAGGCACAAGTTGTTTTACAAGGAAAGTCCAGAAGTATTATTATTCGGGAACTCCAGCGAACAAATCTTGATGTAAACCTTGCTGTAAATAATTTGTTGAGTCGTGATGATGAAGATGGAGATGATGGGGATGACACAGCAAGTGAATCATATCTTCCTGGAGGTTTGTATCCTGCAACTTCTGATAAGAAAATGCCAGTGTGTTCTGATTTTTCTATATTTAAGCACTGACAGCGTGCTCCGTGCTGTGCAAGGTATGCAGCGAAGGCAGTTCTTGCTTGTAGGAGCAAAGTCTAAAGATGCACAAACCAAAAGATGTACTGGGATATCTTGAGGGATTAGGTCAGGCGCTGTAGAATAACTATTGATCCTATTTGTGGGTGGCATGAAGGGGTTTTTTTTGTTTGGTTTTTTTTGGTTTTGTTTTTTTTAATCCCAGGCTTTGTAACATCAGCATTACTTACATCTGTATTTTGCTGCTCAATGAGATGCTGAGACTGCTGTGTGGCTTGCTCATAAAAGCTAATTTTAAAGCTTTCTAGCAACTTGCATGTTTTTCACTACTAACATAAGTTCTTAAGATACAGCAGTTTTTAGAGCAAAAATAATACAGCTCTTTTTTCAGTCAAAATGCCTCAAGTGAGGGCAGAAGAGCTTACAGTTGTTACAGTTTGAAGATTCTGTTCATCATCTCAAGTTCCCCTCATAAATGCTGGAGTATTTTGGCTATACCAGTAAAACCTTGTAATTAAAATCCAGCTGGTTTTGAAATATTGTCCATCCCATACAATTGCTTTTAATAAACTACTGAGTCGTCTTTTGCATTGGCTAAACAATTTAGGTAATTTTTTCTTGCCGAATAACCATATTTGAAAACATAGCAGCCGAATCTAATGTCTGTGTTAGGCGCACTGCATGAAAAGATCACATCTAAACTCTGACTACATATTAGCTTTTCTTTCTGTGTGTCAAAATGACCTTTTGATATTTTTCTAGTAAGTACTTTTTTTTCTGCTCATCTGGTTCACCAGGAAGGTTCATGGGCTTCCTCCATCCTTATCTTGTCAATCATATGATTAGACGAAGGTTTTTTTCCTTTTTTTTTTTTTGTTTTTTGTTCTGCAGCAAAGGCTTTGTATTTCGTTTTGCCTCTCTAGTTTAAGTTGCATCTGTCAAGCTGCATTTTTTTGCTGTAGAATCAAGAGTCGTCTGGTGAAAGGGGTGAAAAACCTTTAATTTGACTCTTGGTTTTTAGTGATCAGCTTAATAGCATTAGACAGACACCCTGGAGGAAGTAAATTCTCTGAAGTCTTTCCAAGTATTCAGAACAGGAGTTCTTACTTTAAGCATGCTCAAATGCATTCCCCCTGAACCAGTCTTCAGAGGATAAATCATTGTTAGTAATCATTTACAGTAGAAGTTCCTTTTAACCATACTAACCAGCTTTATATGGCATTAACTATTCTCTCAGTACCACTTGAGATCATAAGGATCAGTTGATAGGGACTGACAACCTGTGGCTGGTTAACTTATTTGAAGGTGCCTGTATTACAGTCTGTGAATCTTTTGTATTTGAGATACATTAAAGTAGTATGCAGAGTTTCACTGTCGTCATTAGCTGTCCAGAAAACCCTTTTGTTCTTGGCTTAATTTTTAAAGGTTCTCCCTTGTTTAGACTAGCCCTTCCTATAAGGAAGGGTTGCAACCTTCTAATATTAATATTTTTTGCCATTTTTTTTTTTTTCTACCACGCAGAGAAACTGAGATAGCTTTCCCAGTTCTTGTGGGAAAAGATGTGGAAATGACAACTGAAAGGAAACTTTTGTTTTAATTCCAGTCTTCAGAGGTGTAATTCACAATGTGTAGAGCAAGCATAGAATCATAGAATTATGTAGGTTGGAAGAGACAAAAGTGTCTCTTGTTCTTTGTCTAAGATCAGGTGTCTAAGATAATCAAGTAATGATCTTTATCTGAGATCATCAAGTCCAGTGTTTACCCCAGGACTGCCAAGTCCACCACTAAACCGTGTTGCTAAGGACTTCATCTACATGTTTTTTGAGCACTTTGAGGGGCAGTGAATTCCACATGCTATGCCTTCACTGTTTAAGTTGTTTCAGTTTTATGGGCAAAATTAAGTTTGTTGCACGGAATTTAATTTACTATCTGAATGTGATCGGAACAGTAGGAGAGATCTAGCTGAACCCTAGTCAGTGCTGCCATGACTATTGTTGGTATGTTAAATAGTACAAATTACCAGCCCTTGCTTCTGTCCCGTACCCATGCAGGCTAGTGTTCAGGAAAACCTCATGGCCAGAGAAACTTGCCTGTAGCTCTCTGGAAAAATACCAGCATCCTGACCTTCAGAAATATGTAGAACCTTTTTGTGAGTCTTTCGCTCTAGAAACCTTGCACTTGTTTTGCTTTCACATGTCACCTTACCTCTGGATGCTCTTCTTTAACTGTAACATCAAAGTTCATTAAAGAAAACTGTAGATAACTGATAAAAGCTGTATGCATTCAATTTTTATGAATGATTCTGAAAGATAATGACCTTATCCTTCTCCCCCCCCCCCCCTTTTTTTTTTCTTTATTATTTCAAATTGTGCTTTAAAGTCTCTTGATTTTGTCGCTTCCAAGCACAAAAAAAGGCAAATGACCAGACTGCTTTTGTCTCGGGTCTTTTGAGGCTCTTGCATTTTGATTAAAAGCATTTGCTAATTTTTACTTTCTGCATGTCTGGTGCTTTGTGACCCTTAAATTTAGGGGTTACTCCTCTAAGCTTTCCAAGACAGAAAAGCTTTTTTGTTTTGTTTTTAAACCTTAAGAGGAATTTACATATGGTTTAAAAAATAAATGAAAAAAAGCTGAAGTACTTTCCAGCAACTGTGACCTTAGTAAGTTTTTGTTGAATGCAAACCGGGACACATTAGTCAATTGTGATAATTACAGTGGGTATTATGAAGGTGGTTGTCTGATTTTTATTTGTTTAAGGTAATAGAAAACTTGTCTGAGTCCTGCCCAAATTCTTCCAAAATGTGAAGTGCAATGAAGAGCAGAACTTTGGTTTTCTGTACAGACTGCCCTCAATAAGAGTCTCTTACGTATTTATTGTTGGATTCTTACGTTCTTTGACTTCTCTAGTCCTGTTTCTTTTATGATGGTTAGCAGAGGGGAATGTGAGTTCATTTGATACGAGTACATAAGGAAAATAATGGAGGTAAAAACTACAAAGAACAAGATCATTTCGTATAGAAAAGACTTGAAGTTCTCTAGATGATTTTTTCAGCTCACATTAAATTATATTAGAGGATTTTTCTTAGCTTTATGTTCTGTTCATCTTCTATATGGAGATTCTGTAGAAGTTAAAATATATTGTTTGCATGGTTCAGATGTGTGCATGTTTGCTCAGTAACTTCATCATATAATGGGTTCTTGCTAGTGGGACTTGTAGAACATAGGTTTGGCAACGTGTAGGCTACTTTGGATTTTGGAATTGGGATGAGCTGTTTGAAAAGCTTTTTTATTATTATAGAGGAGATGGGCTGATGTTGCAGCAGTGCTTACTGTATTGACTTGCAGTGAGGGGAGATGAGAACCAGGCCACAGCGTAGGATTAGTTCAGTGACTTGCCTTTGGGGAAAACAATTAGGTGTGTGGTTTTTCTGTGGGTTTGTTGGTGTGGTTTGTGTTTTTAGTTGTGGTTTTCTCTCTTTTCTGTTAAGATGAAGTTTAGTTGGGTAACGTTTTGAAGAAATATATCCTATTGAGAAATGAGTTCTGGAATTCTGTTTGATTTCCTAGGAAACCAAAATACATGTTTCTCTCACCGTCAGTTTTGCCAATTCAGTCCAAACTTGAAAGAGGAGGAGATGCTCAAGGCATTGGATTCTTGGATAGTTCATAAAAATACGCAGCTGAAAAGAGGGTAGAGAACTTACAATTGCCCCTTTATGGGAAAAGGTTTTGTGTGAGCTCAGGTAGAGATGGGAATCAGTCTAGGCAGTGCCTTCAGTTATTGAATCCAGTGATAATGCTACACATGAAGCTGTTGACAATAAAATTTTCCTCAGTATTTGAATTGTTTACATGCTACTAAAACTTGGCTTTTTAATTGAGGTGGGGGTTGGTTTTTTTTTGTGGGGTTTTATTTGGTTTGGTTTTTCCCCCTCTGTGCTGGATACCCTTTTCCTTCCAGTTTTCATGATGTTTACTAGGAAATCATAGGTACTACCTTACCTAAATAGGTTAGTCAGAGTTACTGCATCTAGATGCAGAGGGTGCTGACTGATTCTGGTCTAGCACCACGGCACAAGAGATAAATAATGTCATCCCATGGGAATTTTCTGAAGAGCAGGAAAATAAAAGTCAGTGAGATTTCTTTCTTTTCCCCCCCGGATTCTTAAACTGGATGTAGCTTTGCAGTGTCTGTGTTTTCATAACACAGGAAAGAGTTCAGTGGTTTTTGAAGGGGAGTGTGGAGTGGGTTTGGCTCCTATTCCTGCTGGTTGTGGCAGCTTTTTTTTAGCATGTATAGAAAATGGAAGAAAGGGGATCTCTTGCAGAGATTTTGGAAGAAAATTAAAATCTGATTTGAAGTTGAAATAAGAGGGAAGGAAGAGGCTTCTTTTCCTCACTTGTCTTAATGCTCATTTAGCAAAAAAACCCACATGGTTTTGGTTCTTAATTCTGATGGCTTTGAATTTTTACTTTTCTTTTGGAAACGCAGCTGAACCCTAGATGTCTAACGCGGTGGAAAGTTGTCCCAAGTTAGTGCATATTTTCTGTCAAGAGGATTTCGGGCTTAGCTTACGTTGAAAAACCTCAACATACTGTCTTTGAATGAGGCTGCAGACTTCTTTTCTGCACAGGCCATTCCATTCCTAAACAGAGATAAAAGGTTTTTGCAGTTGTTTTTCGCAGTGATCAAACCCAAATGAGAATGAGTTGCTAGGCTGTGGAGAGGTTGGAGCTTACCTAGGAAGAGGTGGTCATGATAGGTGTGGGAGCAGGGAAGAGGAGCAGCATGTGGATTTTGGGAGAAACTACAGTCTCAGCTGTGTTTTCAGCTCTTAAAGTCTGGTACTTGCAAGTTGATACATTAAGATGAGGTGTACTGCTGCTTTATCATTGTGGAAAGTCCGTGGAAAATAGGTAAAGTAGAGGTAGAATAAGGTCATTCTGAGTGATCTGAAGTGTTTTAATAAGACAGAGCCTGTTTGCCAAATCCAATGCTAGGATTTCCAAGCACTCTGTCAAGGATGATTGCTTAAAATATACTGAATGAACCACCAAGTCCCAAATGGTGTGCTTTTAGAAGCCACTTGAGTGGCTTACTTACCTAATGCAGAAAGCATTTGTGCAGGTCTTGCTTGCTTTGAAATCCACAGCACTCACTGATTGCAGTGCTGTTTTTATGGGGGCAGCTGGTTGTAGTTGGTAGGTGTTACATTTCCTGGAGATGAGACTTCAGAAATTTAAAGATGAATATTCTGATGTGCAAGAATGTGAAAGTCTTAACACTTATCAGTAAGTGGAACAGTTATGTAAATTAATACTGGCTGTCATTGTGGACTTCTGGCTCCTTTTCAATTTTTTGGTACCCACTCCTTCATGTTTCACACACCACCCCTACTACCCACCACTCCCATTCCAGACACTGAGAAAAAGACCCATAGCAGTCAGTTCTTACTGTGTCCTAGTTTCAGCTGTAACAGTTATTTTTCTCCTTCGTAGTAGCTGGTACAGTGCTGTGCTTTGGCTTTAGTCTGGGAATAAAGCTGATGACATATCAGTGTTTTGGTTGCTGCTCAGTAGCACTTACCCTAGTCAGGGACTTTTCCCTCTCTTACGCTTGGCAAGTGAGGAGGGGCATGGGAAGCCAGGAGGAGACAGAGACAGGACACCTGACCCAAATGAGCCAAAGCGGTATTCCATACCACAGTGTGTCATTCCGTATCACAGTGTATAAACTGGGGGGAGCTACCCAGAAAGGCAGATCGCTGCTTGAGTTAGGCTGGGTATTGGCTGGTGAGTGGTGAGCAATTGTATTGTGCATCACTTGTGTTTATTGGGTTTTTTTCTTTTTCCTTGCCTTTTTAGGTTTTGTATTTTCTCCACTTGTTATTTCCCTTATCATTATTATGATTAGTAGTAGTAGTAATATGTTGTACCTCAGGTATGGGACTGTTCTTAACCCATGGGGTTTACATTCTTTTGATTTTCCTCCCCATCTTGCCCAGAGGGGAGAAAGGAAGAGCAGTGTGAATGAATGGCTGCACGGTGCTAAATTACTGGCTGGGCTTAAACCATGAAATACTGTTAAGAATGCATTTGTTTAACTTCAGAGCTTGATTTCTAGTCACTCTTGTTTTATGCTTACAGTGAGGTACAGGGTGAGAACTGGATGTGTTGAAATCACATATGCTCCTGTGTTTGCTGAAGGCACTCTGTATAGCATCATTTTAGCTTCTTGAGTGGGTTAAGCAGATAAAGCTGTCTGTTGCCAGAAGCAGCTATCCTGACATTCCTTTGCGTCTTGGTGAGGTTTGTGTACCTGCATGAGTTAGCTGAAACCTAATTTGGGGAGCCTGAGGTTTTAGTCAGATTTGCGTGTAAGTCCAGGATGAGGCAGAACTGCCACATTTGGCAGCTGTGGGATCTAGTCCGCATTGCTGTGTATGGTGAGCATCACCCTTGGGAATCTGCTGGGCTATCTGGTTAAGTCAGTGAAGACTGCTTCGCAGCTTACTTCTGTACCCTGTGAAGTACTGTTTCAAGCCAGGTTAATATGCCAGCTGTGGATTTAGAAATTCCACCTTGCCTGATTTGGTGCCTGCCACAGGGATGAAGGAAGGAAGCTGGGCTTTCCTTTCTTTAGCAGCAAGGTGGTAGTTGGGTTTACTTGTTTTATCAGCCATATTGCTGGACTTCAGTAAATTATATGAATTTTTGGTAGCCTCTTTTGTGTGTGGATAGTAGCTGCCGTCTGGTAAAGGGAAGGACGTTGTTTTGTACTTTAAGGATGATCAGTATTTCAGATAAATTGAACAAAGTTCTCTAGGGCAGTCACAGTAATGAGGTTCATCTTAATTGTTTTGGTTGTGTTTTTGTTTTTAACTGCATGGTATTTAAAATTTGTGCTTTTTTTCCAGATAACTGTTGTTGTAACATAGCTCAATGTAAAGATTTGTACCGAAAGCTGCAAGCTACTGGCCTGTGTATTAAACAAGTTTGTCATTCTGTGGAAGAAACGTTCCGTGAAGGAATGTAGGAACGTGCAGTCTTTGACATCAAAGATGTGGCTTTGTGAAGGCCAGCTTTCACCATCAATTCTGTCCTCCCTTAATTCTAGGTTATCTTTGGAGTTCTGCATTATGTGCATGAGTGTGTGTGCACATGTATGTATGTATGTGTCTTATCCTAGTGCCTTGTTCTTTCAAGTGACAGGTGAAAGTTTGAATTTTTGGGTTACAGAAAAATGTGTGTTGGGCAAGTCTTGTTTGGGAAATGTGGTTAGATAAGTGACAAAGCAGTTCTTGTAGGGAAACTGGTTTTGTTCACTAGTCTGCCAAGCTTGATAGTAAATGTGGTTGCATAGGAGGCACATGAGTTTGCACTGGTGAATCTGAAGAGCAGAAATTCAATTAATAGATAGGATTTTTTTTTTGTTTTGATATTTGTTTAGTTGATGGTCTCTCTAGCTGATGTTTAAGTAGTTGATTATTCACTTAAGACCCTTGTCTCCTCTTATAGAGGATCTTATGTCTCTTCTGGATGCTGACATACATTCTGCTCACCCAAGTGTCATTATTGATGCTGATGCTATGTTTTCAGAAGATATTAGTTACTTTGGTTATCCATCCTTTCGGCGCTCATCACTTTCCAGGCTAGGCTCATCCAGAGGTAATTTTGCACCTTTTTTCTTTGTAATAAGTAGTTTGCTGTGGAAAAAGCTAGTGATAGTACACACTGGTGGTGTAGATTCTGATGTAATGCGAAAGTGGACTGTGATATGTTGTCAAATATAGAGTAGACAAATAGACTGTTGCTCATTATCAAAATTATTAATGAATTACGAGTATTAGCAGGTAAGTTCTGCAAGAGCCTTGATAGTCATGTATTTTAAATCTGTGGATCTTTGGTGTTGCAAGGTGTTATACAATTTTTGCATGTTAAACTGTAGTATAAGTACCTACTAATAGATAGATTGGGTTGCAAATCTTTAATCTGGCTCAAAAATGAGTAATGATGACATGCAGCATTCTTTCTTTTTTTTTTTTTTCTTTCTTTCTTTTGGGTTGCTCTTTATTCACTGTTCTTCACATTTCCTTAATTGTTCCATGATAGAAGTTACCTTTATGGAATGAGGAACTTAGCTACTGTGGAGGGAGAAAAAATCCTAAATTTTGCTTTTTGGAAGCATTCTTATAGTTGGATAAGGAGAACTATTGGCAGCTGATAAAAAATCCTCCTTGAGCAGTGTTAAGGCATTTTCCTTCCCCCCGCCCCCTTTTTTTTTTAAAGCATATTACACCCAAAAGATTTATAACAGACCATGCAGCAATTACCTATCTTTTTGAAGCTGTTGCGCAAATGCGTAGAGTACTTCCAAACTGTTAATCCAACCTCTGCTGTAATTGTTCAGTACAGTTTTGTTGCCTTTCATGAGCGTGTTTTAGTATATTAATTGCTAAACACTGAAGTTCCTGTTGCAAAATTATTAGTCAGGGGTCAATATGATGTTTGCTAGAAAATAAGTACACTACTTTATGAAATAATATCTGTAAGACAAGCTGTTTTGTTTGGCTGATACGAAAACTCCCATTTGTCTACTGCAGCAAAAGACCCAAGACGTGGCGTAATTTGTTGAAACAATGATATAATAATGTGGTCATATATAATACATGTAATTCAGTTGATTTTTATGAGCATAAGTGAAGTACTTAATAGGTTTAAATGCATTATGTGCATGTACGGATATTCAGCATCTGACATAACTCCTTCTAAATTCCTCCTTTTTTTTCCTTTCCTAAGGTTTTTCTATATAAGGCGTTACCACGAATTTTCTAATACTTATTTTCCATGCATAGTTGACTCTTGGAAAGTTAGTTTGATTACCTGATTTTAAACATTTATCTGCATGAGCGAACTGCAGAGTGTACTGGCTTTAGACAGTTTGTAGGCCAATTGGAGGGGAAGCATTTTGGTAAGGAACATTTTCCTACAAGGATCCTTTTTAAAACTTGCCTGACTCTTGAAAAGTTTTCATTTGATCTACTCAAAACAGATACGCTTTAATTTATTAAATCCAGTCCTATGGAATATTGCTTTGAACGAAAGGGGTTGGATTATCAAACATTGTATGAGAGCTTTTTTTAATGCTTGCTTTCTTTAACCTTTTCAAATTACTGTTGGGTTTTTTTTTGGAAGTTATGAAACTCTCTAATAAATACTCTTTTTTTGGTTTGCATTAAGATCTCTAACAGACTGTATCGACTTAGACTTTCTTTGTTGTTGTTACTACATTGATAAAACAGTGCTACAAACCTACATATTGTACTATAAAAGTTTAAATTGCAATGTTATATGTATTTGGCCTCTTATGATGTAAGTGAAAATGCTTTAGCATTTTTTTTATACTGCACAAAACTGTAAGAGTTCATTTCTAATTTATTTTTATGTTCAGTAATTCTAAAGTACATACACTTGAAAGGGTTAATGCATTGAATGTTGCATGTCAGGACTTTATTTTTGATCTGTGTGAGTAGATTTAACTGCTGTTAGTTGCATCCTGAAGGGTCTTTACTAGAGAGTGGCTTACTTTTATCCCACTGGTGTGACCCAATTGCATACCAGTTCTCCTTCTTCCCTTAGAGAGAGACTCTGAGCTGTTGCGTGAACGTGAGTCCGTTTTACGTTTGCGTGAACGAAGGTGGCTTGATGGAGCCTCATTTGATAATGAAAGAGGCTCTACAAGTAAGGAAGGGGAACCAAACCTGGACAAGAAGAATACACCCGTTCAAAGTCCTGTTTCCTTGGGAGAAGACTTGCAGTGGTGGCCAGATAAGGTACTGAATTTTTTAAATTGTTTTATTTGCATGCTTTGTGCTTCCTTTTTGAATATCAAAGTTTATGTGAGATAATGTAATAAGCCAGATGCTTTATTATGCACTCAGGAAAATGATAAATAACTTGTAGCTGTGCTTCTGTTAATACTGTTTCAGTTTTCTTTTCCATGTGTTTCAGAGGCACTGCTGTAGATATAAGGTCTGAGGTTTTTCTTCTTTTCTTCTTGTTTTTACTTAGGTGGTCAAAGCATTTAATAGGCAGTAGGACACTCCTGAAACAATCTAAACTACTCTTCATCAGGAATCATTTTTTGTATTAGCATTATTATTCCCAGAGATACTTTCTGTTTGAGTGGATTAGGCTTTTAAGCAGCAATAGTGAAAGGTGACATTTATTTGCAGTGTGCTTTGAGTTGGCCAGTAATTTAAATGAGTATTGTTCGCTTCTTGAGAATCCCTTTGGTTTTTATTAGTTGGTTTTCTTTGTAACCCTGATTCCGTTTTCAAGGCAAGAAGTAACTCCCCTGTGAGATCCAAGAATAATAGGAGCACCAGCTATATGTTGTTAACTGGATATCTGTAGTAATTTTCTTTATAAATTACCTTAATGCTTGAGGAAATGACTTTGAAAAACAAAGCATGGCAAACCCAAACCAACGAACCAAACCAAAAAACTTCCAAGGAATGGAAGTGGTAACCTGTGTTTATTAGACCAAATTTGATGGACTTGGGGTGAATTTTTTAGTGTTCCCATTTCTGTCTCTCCGCGGTATCTCTGAGGTTGCTATTTTGAAATGTCAGGCTTCCTTTTTCTGCCTCTGTTTTTTCCTTTGAGAGTAAGTATAGATAAAGAAGCTTGACGAGCGGAGGTGACTTTAGAGGCTTATTTCTGTTTACAGCAGCTCACATTTAGGTCCTGTCACGTTCTTCTTGGCAATACCTAAAGATAATGTTTGTCTCAAAGTTGTTCTCCCAACCAGATCTTTTAAGTCGAAAGTATGAATTCATATTTTTTTCAGACAGTAATGGTGAACCTCTGCCAGTGAAAATTAGCAGCTTTTGTCCTGCTTGCTTTATCATGATGGTAGAAGGGCAGAGTCAACTAGCTTGCGTAGAGGGAGAATTCGGGGGGTTTAGCATGAAAGAATAAATGTTAGGTAAGATTTGAAGTACTAACTTAGCTTTTTGGTTTCCACTGCTGTGTTTTGGTAACATCAGTATGCCCATTATTACAGTTTTATTTTTGTTTAGTTGTGGGTTTTGGGGTTTTTTTCCTACTTCAGGAATGTTTTCTCTGTTAACCCCATTCTTTCCTCTAGCCCTGAAACACACTTATGAAATTAGTGTTTTGTTTGTTTGGGGTTTTTTCCCTGGATGGGGGTTTTTGTTACTTGCAAACTCAGCAGATTCTTCCCGAGGACAGCTACTGCAGTCTTTTATTGGGCATTTTTTATGGAATTAACTTGCTGTGATACTAATTGCATGCTTGTTCAATTTAAATATATTGAACTTCTTCCAAGATACCTTTTTGCATATGCACTGATACAAAGCCTAGCTTCCAGTTAAATAAAGGTGTCTTACTGGAAAGCCCTTTCATCTTTGTCCAAAAGTAGTTAAACTTTTCATCCTTCAGTCCATCAGCTTGAACGTTCATAGGAAATTTTTTGGCTTTTTTCTTGCTATAGCCTCAATCTGAAGGTTTGTCCAACAGGAATTCTTCAAGGTAAATCCTGAGGGAGATGATTTCTGTGAGAGGCCAGTTCAGATGTTTCTTCCTATTTGAAAATTGGAAAGGAGGTTTTGAAATGTTAATGGAAAAGGCAGTCAGCTCGGGGAGGGATTAAAGTACCTGAGGAATTACTGCAGAATAAACAGTCTCGTTTGCAAATACTTCTCCTTCATTTTTCGTCATTTTAATCATAGAATCATAGAATAGTTAGGGTTGGAAAGGACCTTAAGACGATCAAGTTCCATCCTCCTCCTGCCATGGGCCGGGACACCTCCCACTAAACCGTATCACCCAAGGCTATATCCAACCTGGCCTTGAACACCGGCCAGCGGTGGAACACTCACAACTTCCCTGGGCAACCCATTCCAGTGCCTCACCACCCTCACAGTAAAGAATTCCTTCCTCATATCCAATCTAAACTTCCCCTGTTTAAGTTTGAACCCATTACTCCTTGTCCTCTCACTACAATCCCTAACAAAGAGTCCCTCTCCAGCATCCTTATAAGCCCCCTTCATAGACTGGAAGGCTGCTATGAGGTCTCCACTCAGCCTTCTCCAGGCTGAACATCCCCAACTTTCTCATCCTATCTTCATACAGGAGGTGCTCCAGTCCCATGATCATCCTCATGGCCCTCCTTTGGACCTGTTCCAAGAGTTGCATGTCCTTTTTATGTTGAGGACACCAGAACTGCACACAGTACTCCAAGTGAGGTGTCACGAGAGCAGAGCAGAGGGGCAGGATCACCTCCCTTGGCCTGCCGGTCATGCTCCTTTTGATGCAGCCCAGGACACGGTTGGCTTTCTGGGCTGCAATCGCACACTGCCGGCTCATGTTCATTTTTCCATCAAGACCAACACCCCCAAGTCCTTCTCCCCAGGGCTGCTCTCAATCTCTTCTCTGCCTAACCTGTAGCTATGCCTGGGATTTCTCTGACCCAGGTGTAGGACCTTGCACTTGGCATGGTTAAACTTAATGTTATCATTTGAAGCAGAACTGTAGTACTCCACGATGAGGGTGGTTAACTTGCGTTTATGGGAGCTCCTGTGGCATTTAGATCACAGCTGCTAATATTGTCATGGAGGGGAGAGAAAAATTGGGAGTGGCTGGTCTCTTTAGTGTTAAGCTTAAGGTATAAAACTGTGTTTATAAAAAGTTGTGAAACACATTAGCAAAATTAAATCTCATAACGATACTGTCTTGCAGCAAAAATTAATTGCTTTCCTTGGGGCATTAGGCTAGATATCTTCTGAAGATTCAGTTATTCAGATGAAGTAGAGATGCATTTTACTAGACTACACTAGGTTCTGATGGCAGTTCTTCCTCAGCATATACAATATTTATGTGATAGCAAGTATTAATCATGACACACATTAGCATTTGTGCCGCTTCTGTGCTGTGTGGGTAGATGCCCTCCAGAGCAAAGTAAGTCTCTTATGATTTAATTAATTCTAGATCCAGTTATCAGGGTATAAAAAGACTTGCTTGTGATTGTTCTGGCCTTCCCTGCGGCCTTCTTTCTCTTCTTTCCCAAAGTACTGGCAAACATTTTGAGCTATTGGTAAGGGATGTACTGAATCCCATGTTATTCAAGGACATGCACCTTTTGGAAAGTGCACTATTGGACATGAAAAAGTAAAAGTAATACGAATCCAGATTTATGGAACTAAAATATTTCTGCTTGTAAACTTCTGTAGCTGAAAGAAAAGCCCCTTTATTTGGGGGACAGATAAATGTACTGGATAGTGAGGAGTTTTTTAATGGTCTGGTAGAGTTCAGTTTTCCCTCAGATGGTTGAATTGCTTAAATGTGGTATGTTGTAATCTGGGAGGCTGCTAAAGATAGGAAATAACTACAGAGAAGGCATGTTATCATGTACCTGTCTTTCAGATTTATAGCTGTAGAAGAGAGCATTTGATTTGACACTAGTTTGTTTTTTCACTTTTTTAAAAGCTGTATTCTCCCTTAAGTGGAAGGAAAGTTCTAGCTGTTACAGTAAAAAATTAAGAAAGAATGTGATTGTGCTGTATCTTCACGTGCTGAGAAGTAGCAAATAGGTGGACCTTATCAATGTTTCTGTGTAAACAGAAGTAAATGTTAAGTGAAATCACTCGAATTTACAGCTTTGTAGTTTGACTTCGGTTTCAGTACAGTGGGGAACAGAAACTTGAAAAAGGTGAGCTTCTAACTGTTGTGTAGTTGCTGCAAGTGGGTATACAACCAGATATGAGAGGGGAGCAAAACAGGCCTGTGAGAGATTCAAGTAAGGGGCAGAATGAAGCAGTTGAGCAAAGTGGAGCTGTTTAAGTAGTAGAAAGATGCTGTATGAGTTGTAGTAAAATGTTAAACAGGAGAAAAGGGAGAGGAGGGGGAAATAACCCATTAATTTGGAACTTTTCCAGCATATCAGGTCATAATGATACGAAAATCAGTGTGCTACATGTTACTTTTTAAGTTGTCACTTTTTCTTTTAAAGAAGCTTCATCTGTTTGCAGTGATTTGCCTTCAGAAGTGAAAGATGAGAATTGTTTAACTGATGAGGCAGGGAATTTGGTAATTGTTTTATTTTGGGGGGTAGTTGAAAGATATCTTCATGAGTATGCTTAGGAATGAAATAACGGAATTACATTTTTTTTCATTCATTTCAGAAGGAGAGAATTTTAGAGGGAAGGTTTTTTTATCAGAGCCTGAGAGATTTTCCATTTTTAGTAGGCAGTGTTGTGTTCCTCAATGTCATGGGTTCAGCAGTAGCAGTCATTTTTCTCCTCCTTGGTAGCTGGTGCAGTGCTGTGTTTTTGACTTGTGGCCTGAGAACAGCGCTGATAACACCAATGTTTTAGTTAC